>KK121721.1:491488-523108 GCA_000611955.2 Stegodyphus mimosarum | reverse complement strand
TTATATGGGTTTCATGAAAGAAGATTTGCATTTCTTTCTTTTTAATCCAGTACCTAAATTTGGTTATATTTGAAGTCTGAAAAAAAATTCCAGATTCTCATCGTCATTATAAGTATCCAACTTCCTCAATCTTGCACACCCGAAAACTGCAAGTTCGGTATAATTCTGTTAGCTGCAACCAATGATAATATTTGATGTGTCTTTGATAATTTTGTACAGCCTTGGTTTGCGCCTCATGCATTGCGGAACTGCCGTATTGTCCGCGTAGTGACACTTTCATTATTAATATTCATTTCTGTCCTTTGAATCTTGACTGTCTTTGTGACAACTGTGACAGCGACTGACGCACTGAAAGAAATCCCTTTTATCCCACGTGACGGTATAAGTAATCTCAAATTTTCTTTTTATCTTAGGCATTTACTTTTTTTTATTATTATTATTTCATACTCTTTTTATTATATATATTTCCTTTCTTGAATGCGTTAAATAATGCAATCAATCCCTCCCCCACCCAAATAAAAACAACTTAGTAATGGGGGAAATTGCACCTTACTCGAATGCTTTGCTCCTGAGAATGAAAAAGGTTTAGGGTAGGGTGGGGACACGACAACGCAGAGGCGGGAATAAAATTCAATTTCTTCAGATTTGAAAGGTTCCATTTATGTCGTGACAAATGCTCTCTTCAGTCTTTTTTTCCCTCCTGCTTTTATTTTTTTGTATGCTGTCTTCGTTTTATTATTATTATTATTGCATCACTGGTCTGTCCTTTTTTCCCTCCCTTATCCCCCAGAATTCTTTTTGCTGAGCATTGTAACCCCCCTTCCCTCTATTCCCGAGTCGCAGAATTCGAACTGTCATCGCTAAAGAACTGAACCGTGACAGGTTGCTTAAACATACAGTTCGGGTACGTATAAAATATGGACACACACGTATCTGGCAACAATGTGAGGATGGAGATTTTCTACCCTCCTTCGGATTTCGACCCCTCCTCTCAATATTTTTTTTTCCATTATTATTTATTGATGTCGTTTGGCTATAAATTACTTTATTTCAGAATTGAAAAGAGTAGAAGTTGCTAAGAACAAAAAAGGAATTCTACTTGCCAAGTTGCATCTTCATATCTGCCATTGTTCTCTTCATGTGAACAACGATTGGAAAATTTTCTCGGAGCTCCCTGAAGAAATTCCCCGATGGATGCGTCTGTCAGACTTTTTTCTTCGTAACTGAAATATATATATATATATATATATATATATTCTTCCTGGCCGACATTTTTCCTGAGATAGAGAGACACAGCAATATCGACCCAATAGCATATAGTTCGATTTTTCAGGAATTTTGAACTTACATGCGACTAAACTTGACCGCGTGCGTAGTTCTAAACTGTTTCGTTAGATACTGCTAGCATTCATTTTAGAGATGTGTATAAATCATGATTTATTATAAGGTATTAATGAAAATGATCTGAAAAACCTAGAACTTTACCGTATTTCGACGAGGATTTATAGATTTCTACACATGTATGATAAACTATGAGGTGACAATTTTCTGTGGCCATTTATTTACAAATTAAGTGTCACCCTTTTTGATTGTTGTCATAACCATTTTATATAGATCTGATTCTTTACAATTTAGTTAAGTAGTCCTGTTTCTTTTAATGAATTGTTGATATAAAATAGTACCTCTTAATGACATTTAATAAAAAATATAAGTTTGCAGTTTCGTATGAACGTTTTAAGGTAACGTTCAATTGAATGTAGTAATAATTTTTTAGTAAACAATATCACTGATACAACGTTTGATTTTTAAAAGACATCAATGACCTGCTGCGCTTAAGAACATTTCCTGTCTTCTGAGATGTTTGTTTGATTTCAAAAATTGTTTTTGACTGATTATGTAATATTCATAGTAATAAGATGATTACAAGATGCGCCGCGAACAAAAGAACATTAAGATTGTACAATTTCAATTTGCAGCTGCCGGCGACTTGATAGTTCAGTAATTGCTTGGAAATGCCTGGAACTGAAATTTCAGTTTTAAACAATCCCGATTTAATGATTATTGCTATTATTTTCTAGGTACAAGCTAGTATACTTTTTTAATTCACGTAAAAGGTGATTTTAATAAAATTATTTTTTCTTTCTTTTTCTTGTGTTCATTCTATACTAGAATATCGTTAATAACTTGGAATAACGGTAAAAAAGCATATATTTTAGATTTAAAATAAATAAAGCGGAAAAAGTTAGAAAAAAGGGGAAAAAAATTGTTTCTTCGGGTGGCATGATATGTCGAATTTAAACCTAGATATTTTTTGCTTTGTAATTTTATTATGATGCTTGTAACTTCCTTTAATAGGAATAGAACATTATCATTCATTAAAAAAGTTCCGAAAGAAGACTAAACTAGTTAAAAGAGTTCCGAGAGAAAATCCTTCAAAACGTGTAGTAGTAAACATAGTCTTATCATTAAGAATAAGGAATTTATAGATCTATAATCATAGAAATAAACTATTTCTTCTTCTTCTTTCTCTCCCCCCCCAAGGTATTTTAGTTAGTTGAAATATAATGGTTTGCATTATGATATTTTCTGTGAAGGTAGACTATTAGAAAGGAAAATATCACTGGCAGAAAGCTGAGTATGACATTTTAAGCTTGATAAAAATTGAATGAATTTTAAAATAACCCTGAACTGTAAATTTCACCGCTTGTTTTAATTTGTACAAAAGTCCGCCTCTTCAAAATATTTGTCGTTTATCCCCTTCCCGAATCAGGAATCGTATGCCGTTCCAGTATTTCGTAGGTTTCTAGTATTTCGTAGGTTTCTGTAACATTTTAGTTTGAAAAATTTTGAATCTAAATCTTTTATCAGTATTTTCTTAAAACCGTAAAAATCGACCGTTATTTTACTGCATGATATCAGCTTAATTGTGTTGTTTTATAGTAGATGAACGCCGGCTTCTTCGCCTTTGTATTTCGCCTGCAAGTCATGGAACATTAACTCTCAGTTGATTTTGAGTTACTTCATGCTGACAGTTTTCGTTATTGGACGTATATTCAAGGGAAGCAGTTTTGCGTCTTTTTTTAAAAGATACGATGTAAAAAAAAATACTTAAGCTCATTTCAGTCAGGAGAATAGTATTTTCGATCAAAAAAGCGTCGCTGTCATGTATATTAGAATAACTGTAATTCTTATTCTTATACAGATCGGAACAAAATTTAAACAAATTCTGTAAGTTTAAAAATAAATAAAATCTGAAACCTTTCTAATTTTATATTACGTCCAAAGTGTCCCCTCCCCCATTTACAGACACATACACGTTTCGAGGGCATTTAGGCTAACGCCACATTGTGCTAAAAATATTTTAAAAACAGCATACCTAGAATTTCCAATAGACAGTCTCGCTTGATGAAGATAAAAATGTTTTACATTGAAATTGTTGAGTTTTTTAGTCAAAAATTTGCCAAAGTTTTACAAAACGGGAAATAGACAATAAAACGAATTCGAAATTCCGGCCTGCAGGAAATTCGCAGGAAATTCCGGCGTTATGTTTTGTTCTTATGCGAGGAAAAAATTGATGCGTAAAGTCAAACTCTTGTGATATCTAGTATTTATTCAAAAATATTAAGTAGGCTTTAATTTTTTTGGGGAGGGAGGATAAAGGAATTTAAGCTTTTTCTTTGTGCGAATGGATGTACATGGTGAAAGAGAAGGCGGAGTCTACTTAGGAAATCCCCGTCGTAGGCAAGTACTTTATGCAGAAAAGACATCTCCTCTCAGTTAACACATTTAGTTAATGTTCTCAAATATGCATTTTCACTTTTCGATGGCCCCCAGTGCTCTCGAAAGAGTGGGGAGGAAAGGAGTTAATTGCTGGGTTGTTACAACATTGAACATGCACGTAAGCCACTTCGCCACGGGAGTTTTTAAAAATACCATTAAGGAAATAACGTTTTTCTCTTCTTTTTTTTATTTCTTCCCCACCTTACTTTCTTTTCATTTTCGCTTTCTGTGCGCGCACTTTTGCGCTACTTTCCCGTTCCCCTGTTAACGGTCGCCGAGTATTTATCCATGCGTGCGAATGTCTTTATGTGCTTGTATGTGTAACAACTTCCATACAAGCACCTGACTATAAAACCTCTGCCTATTTTAAACTTAATTACGTCGTTTGTGTAGAGGTATATACAAAATTTTTATTACATTGACGCACGCCCATTCACAAACGGAAATTAACGCCTGTATTTTTATTTATTTATTTTTTAATACCTAGATATTTACATTAATGTAAATACATGCGAAAACAAATGGTAAAGGTAAAGAAGTCCGGGACTTGTGAACTCGCTTTCGGTTATAATTAAAGTTTGGCATGAATATGCAGTCAGTATGCATTAATATGGTAAATATTGGCCTCAGCTTGTTTATTGAACATTTTGTCGACTTTTTTCATAGCATATGTAATTCCGCCAGTATATCACTATGTTAGGCGGAGTTAATAGTAATGCTTACCTGATCTATTAATGAACAATATCAGGCAATTGTACTAGCAGTGTAGAGTTTCCGTATACATGCTTCTGTGTAAGCCCACTTGCGGCCGAGCGGTAAAGTCCCAGAACACTGGTATTTCGGTCTGGATTGCATTCCGGCGAACGAGCTGGCTGCATGGTGTTTTCGTGTTAAGTATCGAATTCTTTAAGATAGTCGTAGTTAATATTTTCATGAGACTGAAAGCAAATTAAAGAATAATTAGCGCAACTGATGCGGAACTGTTAACAGCCAAACTGAGTAGCTTCTGTTTCAATCGGTATAGTACGCATTTAAGAGTGATCTGATTCATCTGTTGATACATCCACGAGTTTTGCATGTAAAGGTGTGAGACATCTGCGTGTATTAAAACATTATGAATATATTACCTGTAAAGTGTTTCATTGTAGGGTGTGTCATTAAAATTTTGTGAAACATTTATCGCTTATAAGCAAGTGTGGGGGCTATGCTTTCATCATTGATTATTTCTTCATCATCATTTCGTTAAGAATTTCATTAGCCATTGCTCCAGTATCTCCGAATTTCACAGTTACTGAATTTCCTTCAATGCCCAAAATTTCTTTGAAACTAATTGAAAATATTGTTTTTGACTTCAATATCTTCCCTTATTAGACCATTATTTAAAGTCACTTCCTGAAGAAATAAAGTCTGCTTTCTAGTTTTTAAATATCAATATTAGCTTTCCATGATACACAGTGCATATAAATTAGCATTAAATATAAACTCTTTTGAATAAGTTCTGCATTTTATATTTATGGAGCGGGAAAATCCCCCGAATCAAGAGTTTCAATGTTTTTCTGTAATGTATTTTCATAGAATGAGCGATCTCTACATCCTGTGGTTCGAGCTCACTTGATGGCTTTAATGACTTGGCAAGCATCATTTTTCGTGTTGCTTAGGATCTGGAAGTCAAGGATATGACTGAAAAATTCATCTCTGAATGAAACCATTGCCTACTTTTTTTTTTTTTTTTTCATGTTAAATTCCTGAAGGAATTTCGCAAATGTTGAATTTGAAGCTTGTTCACTTTTCTTACAGTTATAATACTTACTTGGCGTGTTTTTGTGTCCTTGTCCCATGATGCCTCGCGAGTTTAGAGATTACTGAAAGGAACAATTTCCATAACTTTTGTAATTGGAAGAAAATGAGACTTCTGCTCATTTTCACCTGTGGCCAGCCTCAAAAGTCTTATTTTACCTTTTTTCCCAATAACTCACAACTGGCAGCTACATTGTACGTGCAAGTTTTTAAACAATTGCTCTAATATATTTTCTAGTGGACCTTTTAGGATATTATTTTAATGACATTTTTTGTGTTTTTAAATCTTCCGTTTTTTGAAGCATTTTGCTAACATTTCTTCGATACATTAGACGTGTCTTCAAACTTGTTTATTACTTTCATTTTGAATGAAATCTACATCTATCTGAAATTTTTAAACTTTCTTCGGATTTTTCCAAGGTTATCGACGCGTACATGATATTGATTCCTAGGGTAGAAAAGCAAGTCTAAGATTTTTCTTTTGAATTCATGCAAAAATTATGAATAACGGACACGTACTTGTATGTACGCTGTATCCTGTCTTTCTTTTTTCTTTAAATCTGTCAATCCAAAAAGTGTCTATCAAATTGTAAATATTAAGCTACCGTCACATCCTGCGATGTTACGAAATCTTCAAGCGTTCTTTTTGCTATGTTTTTCTTTCTTTAATATGAAGAAAGTGAAAATGAAAATAAAGCTAGCAAAAAATAAATGGCTACCAAAAAAGAAAGAAAAACTTTTTGGGAGGAGGATTGAGGAAAAAGGGGAGGGGTTAGCGGCTGGGTAACACGTAACCATCTCCTCGTGCTGCCGAAGTCGTTATCTTGACACAACAGATAGCAGAAAACTTTAAACCTCGCCGTGACCTAGCAACAGAATTGAAACAACCGGCGCAGAAAAAAACCCACTATCCTATGAATAAATGACGTGTAAAGTTTTATGGTTATTGCTCGCCTCGCTTCCATCGTCTCTTATATGTATTTTTTTAAAACCTTTTCGGGTCGTTTTTTCTCCCATCTCTTCGTAATGCTGAAGAAGATATCATCAGCCGGTTCTCTATGGGAATAAAAATATTAAAAGAGAGGGGGCGGGAGGAAGACTGTGACAAGCGGGCGAATCCGATGGTCTCTTCAGTTTTGATCTCTTATCTCCCTTGCGCGATAACCGGCCGTTCTCGGATGCTGTAGCTCGAGTTTTTATGGGTTGGAGTGCTGATGGAATGGGTTTTGGAACATACTGGGCTCATGAAGGTAACTGGTTACAGCAAAAGGAAATTTTTGACATTTGCTATTTGGACTATGAGAGCTTTTAGTAGGAATAAGATAGGCATTGATAAAGAAGCTAGACACTGAACCAAAATAAATCACCATCTCTCATGTTTGTTTCTTACTTGAGCTAAAATGGCAAAACATTCGCAATGGAACTAAAAGAACGCAATTAGGAAGCATCCTACTTAAATGTTCAAAACTCCCCTAATTCAGCGATGAAGCTAAAAGAAGGTACAGAAAAAAATACTCCAAAAATTTTATTGTACATTGTTTGAATGAGGAAAAAAATAACTGCCTTTTAACACTTTATTTTCTAGGTAAATCAAAGTCTTTGTTCACGCTTTTCCAGTACGTATGAAATAATGGCGCATGCCCATTCGGAGTTCGCAAGAGTTTTATTGGAAAGCATCAACTTCAGTTATATTTGGTCAAACGATAATACTTTGTAATGAGCATTTATTCTACTTATCAGCGTGTTTGAAAAATTCTTGAATTTTCGACTAAGGCATTTTTTAATCCTTATAAGATTCTGGAAAAGAATGATATTTTGCTGTTCTTTTCCGAGTACCTTGTAGGCATGCTTTGCGGGAATCATATCTTAAGGATTTGGATGGTCATCTCTTCCTTTAAATATCCTCGCTTGGAATATATTCACTCGCATCTCGTTTTCGGGTAAAAGTAATTCTTCCCAAAAAATGAGCCGAGAGCTGATACGTTTGTCTGAGAAGTCGTAGTAGTGTTCTGAGATATTATTTCTTTGCACACAAAGCAGAGAAGTAAATTTTTTTGGAACAGGTCAAACGTGAAATGATTTTCCTCATCTCCTTCATAATGTTGTCTCCAAACGTTACTTTATGATCAATATTTCTTATGATTTTTTAAAGATAATAATTTGGCTCCTTCTGTCTTTAATTGTGAACGCATCGAAAGTCAGATTTAAGCTGAATGCTACAGAACAGTGATGAATTAACACGCAACGCCTTCATAACAGTGCCCCACTTCACTATTCACAGTGTTGTCTGGCATAAAGTTGTCTATTTAAGTAGAATTTTCATTGCCTTCATTAATCAGGATAGCAATTTATATCTGCACTTGTGCATCTCTGCCCCGACATAAAGGCACTGTCATATTTAAAATCTAGTAATTAAAAGCTATGCTTGAGTGTGCAGGAAGTTATTCGCCGCGGCACACTTGTCACGGATTTTTTCTTGGCGATGTTGTTGTGTGTAATGAATTACGGCAAACCATTCAAGGACATTTCTGTTTTGGTGAACAGGGCATTGAGGTCTCGCACTTTTATGTCGAAATGCCATTATATAGAGGCTCCTACTATGCGGACCGCCTACAGTACGTTTAAAAATTTGTTTTACAAAAATTTTAGAGCCCTTTTGCATTATATTATTTCATACAGAATGAGGAAACATTCTAATGTTTGTAAGCGCAGCCTAATCTTCATCGGACCTGTTAATTTAGCTCTGCATTACATCAAATATTATTCCGTCATATCGATTTGTGCAGGTTTCTTTAGTTTGGTGCTTTATGTTGCGGCTAAATTTCTTTCATTAAGACCTAAATATTTGCTAGATCATGTGTGAGAAGAACAAGTCGAAGAAACTTATCCATTTGATTGAAAGAACTGATAGTGTCAGGAATATTTTATATGTTATTTGTAATGACAGTATGGGAGTCCCCAAAGAAAGCAGTTTAAAATGCCACTTCGAAAGCAAACATTCATAATTTAAGAAAATATATTCCTGCCACTTGAGAACCATTTTCTTAGTTTCATCAGCAGCTGCACTGTAAAATGTATATAATTATTTTCTGATGCATCTAAATGTAGAGTTATAAGGTATTTTTCCTCCCTTCTTTGCATGCCTTCGTGGTGTAGTGGTCTACATGCTCGACGCGTAACCGAGAGGTCCGTGGTTCGATTCCCGTCGAAGGCGTTGCTCATTTTTCATGTCTCCTGCTTCGAAATAACCTAATGTCTCTACAGAGTTATCTCGCTTAACATCAAAATGCTTTAAAATTTTTGCGAAAAAGTGTTTTTAAAAAACATTTGGTGCAAAAAATTGTCTCACAAATTTTGAAATCAAAGTCAATAATATAGCGTTATAAAACAGATTTATTAATATTTCTGACCACATAGAAATAAACATTTCTAAAATCTCCATTGATTATCATCTTGCGATTTGATGGACCAAGAGGTATATGAACCATTGTCAAAATGGCTTATTTATTCTTCTGGTGGTACTTATAAATTCTTGGTGGTACATCAGATTTCAAAATTCACGAGGCGTTTTCAGAATTGTTCTCACTGAATGCAAAATTTATGGCGCCGTAAGCGTAAAATATTACGCATTATGGCTATTAACTATTCATTGAAGAGTTATGTAAGTCCCTTAAACTTTGATTCGAATCTAATAATTTTTGCATGAATTCAAAACGCTGTTTCTCTGATTTCTTTTATTAATACACCTTTTGCAGAGTCGTCTGTAATTTATGTGTCTCGATATCGATATTCTGAGAGTACTTAGAGCTTCAAATAGGCTATCGATTACTTGTTGCGATTAGCAATTACAGCTAAGTAAGGGTCTTTTAAATTTATTGTGAATTTTGGATGTTCTTTTGCTGACTTCCTATTTATTGATGCAGATTCTTAAAACGGTTTCCTGAAGAAACGGCTAGCTTATTTGAAGCCACCCTTATTGTAACTATTTTACGTCTTTAGGTATTGCTTAAAATGTACAGCCACGTGATTACTTCAGACCATATTAGTTTTACCAGTTTTGCGTCTTCAGGTAATAATTTTTACTTCAATAATTAATTAGAGTTTACTTTTTTCCTTTAAAATACTTACATTTTTTACTTTGGGAGAAAAAACTTGATTTTCGTGTATTTAATTATTGAGTGAATGGTGGTGTAGTTACATGTAATTATTATCCAAATGATATTTCTTGCTGCAAATTGTACACAAAAACATCTCTTCTTTAGGTAGCTAACGCTCGTTTACTCACTTTAATCAAGTAATTTAATCTCAGTGCAATATAGTTAACTTTCGATTAACCTGGAGCAACGTCCTTGGTTAATTCAAAATCATGGTTAATCAGAGGGTAGTTTGAAAAAATGTAGGAAAGAGGAATAACTGATATTATAATTTATAGAAAAATACTATTAATTGTTTACCATATTTTACCTTGTATTCTCAAGAAATAAGTTCGTTTAGTTACGTGAATAAAATTAGTGCTCGAAGTTCAACTTCCTCCTCACATCACGTTAAAGAATTTGTAGGGAATTCCTGCAAATTAAGTAATTCTTAAAACATTCCATTAGTACTTTCTCCTTAGTATATATAAAGATCTAATGCTGTTATTAAGGTCGTTCAAATAAAAGAGGAAAGAACGTAAAGCCAGAAAATTTATCCATCTTACGTATTATCCTTTTATCCGTCGTTGCATTTGTCGATATTAATGGCTAATTAAAAATTACATTTTTTTATCATTTAGTAATTTTTCCGTTTTCTGTAGATTGTAGAAAATTGCCTGATTGTTAGGATACATACCGTTTTTTACGAAGCATTATTTTAATTTATCAAAAGCATTAAAAATGCGATCTTTATCACTTTTATAAACATTTGTTAAATGGTTTTCGCAGTCTTTCAGTCGAGCACTGTCAATCTTTACTGTTTCGAATAATGGCCTCATCCAAAACGTGCCAATAGACTGTTATTTGCAGATTGTTTTGTGAAGTAATTTTATCCAACGATACGAAAGTAACTTTATTTTTCCTCGATAAGAATCGAGTTTCAGCTTTTTCCAAAAAGTCGACCTTGGATTCCCTTGGTGTTCTTTTCAAATAAAGATTTTAGATATTACCCTCCTGATGTGGAGTTGCTTTTAGAAAACGGACATTTTCGAAAAGGTTCACGCCATTTCCATAATCCAGCGTAGCACCATTAGGGCTTGGTATGGAACTCAGTGTGCCATTAAGGTTCCTGCAGTTAATGTGCTTGTGCTAATGTTCCGTGCTTTATTGCATAACTCCTGCCGTCACACAGATTATTTTGTGGCTGACCATTTTCCTGGCCGATCTTGGTTTAGTTGCCGACTAAAGTGTTTTGAATTCTTTAATTCTTACGCTTAGAGCGTCTATTAAAAAACTAATATTGATGTTTTATTACTGTGTAAAAAACGTAAAAGAATTTTCTGATTTGGTTATCTGTTCATTTGAAATGTTTTTGTCTTTACAATGCAGCTTTTGTTTGTACAGTCTATGAATAATAGGTTTTCTTTTCCTGTCATTTTCAGGTTTAGTTAAGGATATTCAAAAAATTTGTTTGTGAATACTGAAGTAACATTTTCAGCTTAACAAACAAATTACAGTTTTAAAATAAAAATTAATTGAGTAATCTAGCGCACATTCTGATTTAGCTCAGTTTGATTGGAAGTATCTTTGAAGTCCGTGTAGCTTTGATCTAGATCAGTTTCTTAAACTATGGGTTGCGAAAATTCAGTTAGATGGCTGAATTTAAAGAAACCTCATTCATACGACTCATTTAAAGAAATTACATTAATTGACATTAATGAGATTAGACTTAGAAAGACATTACATATTAATTGATATTAATGAGATGAATTACCTGTAAAGTACAAAAGAATTCGTAAAGCTATCTAAGGATTCAAACCTAAAACTTGAGTTTTCACAAAAATCCTTAATGAATTCTGGATCGGAGTTAGAACCAGACTTATATTTCTCATTATTTCAGAAACGGCATTAAATGTTCTTCTCTCATTCAGCACCACATATTGTTATAAGACTACTTTTTCAGCTTTAACGCTAATTAAAACCAAATGTTGTTCAATGTTAAAACATGCTGTAGATGCTTTATGCCCAACAGTGCTAAATATCGCACCAACATTTAATTTGTCATGCAACAGAAAACGAGCACATCTGTCTCATTAGAATTTTCTTTTAATTTTTGTTTGCTTAAAATAAATCCTAAAATACTTCTCTTTATATGCATATTGTTTACCAAAGAAGTAAATTATTTACGGGAGGATATTTTTTTAATATCTTTATTTTATATTTAATATCTGGGGTCGCGAAAAAAACCTTAGTGATAAAAAAGGAGTCGCGATTGAAAAACGTTTTAAGAAGCCCTGATTTAGATCGAGCGTAAAATTTTTCGCGAGAAAATTTATTTATTGTACACAGCTCCATTTCTTGGATTATTTTTTTTCACCTGGAAATTAAACAGGGTTTTCCCGATATAATGTAAATAATTGTGAGTTTTCTTTAAAAATGCAAACAAATGCGTTCTTCCAAAGGCATGTCTCCTTTTAGTCAAATAAGTGTTGAGTGCTTTCTGCAAAATATATGTATGTTATATTATTAATACAGTTAGGCATTTCAAGCTTTAAGCAAGACATAATAATAAGGATGATAGTTTTATAGGCGTGAGCTTGAAAAGAGTAAAATTATGTGTATAGCTCAAGTGTCTTAATCCTTTCGGTACAGAAGGCCGCACGGTCCGAGAATAATGTATACATACAGTTAGGTTATTTGAATACAAAACGCATGAAGACTATTTCCCCAAGGGGGGCGATGCCTTCGTGGAGGACTTTTTAAGACATTTGGATCGGATTCACGTTACGTATGAGGAAAACCGTGAAAACCAGCTATGCATCCTAGCCGTTTCGTCTGGGTTCAAATAGTAAATACCGTTTAAAAAATATTGGCGATCGTTATCTACTTAAAATTAAGGATTTTAGGTTCAAAAGTATATATTTCGTTAAGACTATTTATCATTTTACTGGAAGCAAATTTTGACCCAAACAGTTGATGAACGAATGAAAAACGACTATATTGATATAAATGGACGAAAAGTGAATATTCGGTCGGTTAAATATTTTTTAACAAAACAAACAGTAACAATTTTTTAATATAATTACGATTTCTTAAGATGGCAAAATGAAAGTTTCGGAAGAAACAGAAGTTTGGTTCGATTCAATATTTACATGAATTTTTCAGCGTTAAGTAAACTTTCGTAAAAGTGTGTCAGAATATTTGTTAATAATTTTATGTTGTAATTTCCAAATCGTGAAGCTGTTTTTAATAAATTTGTAACATCTAACAAAAAATTATATTTTAAGCAGTGCGCAAATAATTTGCCACATCTAAATTTGGTTTTGTTTTTATTTAAATTGAAATAATTATGTGCCTGTATGCAGGCTTCCTTTCTGCCGCTAAAACAGTGTACCGGACAGTTATTTAATATTTTAGATAGTAAATTATTTTGCGTATGTGTAATTATTCTGCTTTTATATTTTATAGTATTTATAGCAACGACTAGTTTGGAAATTACAAGTTTATCTTCAAATTCAACTTCCCTATTATGTGTTGCTAAATAGCTTCAAGATATTATATAGGAAACATGGCACCAGCCATGGCGGAACTAGCATACAAAAGCTTCAGTGTTCATCTATGTATGTCTTACAGGAAGGGTGGGAGTACCAGGATATGCTTACGTTATATGCGTTTAGGTAGTAGCGGTAAGGAAACAAATATGTATGTGTCCATGCATGCGTGCATGAAATTTTCTCATACGCTATAATGTAATATACATTTAACCACTACAGTCAACATCCCATGATTACCCTCCTCTCTCCTTCCATTTGTATGGCATTATGGTGGCCGTTCCTTTTCCTCGTCGCATAAAGCTCTCCATCCATAACATCCCGGCGTAATAGCTAGCACCCTATTCATGGCTTCCTAATGATAACAGCGTCCGAATTGTTGAGAGAAAACGCAGCGTTTAATTGGCTACCCTTCATAATACTCTGACTCTGCTTCCCATAACGAGAATTCCGCACAAAAGGACGCAGCAACAATGTGCCACATTGTTGTTGTTATTGCACAGGGCTTCGGGGGGGGTCATGTACGTGTGTATGTGTAATATGCCCTTAGGATTGCCATCATGATAGAAGGAATTCTGCGGGAAAGGGAGTGCAAAAAGGAGGAGTTATTGTCTTCAAGCTGTCGTCGGTTATGGTCGAGAGAAATGGACGGTTTGATAAACGAGTCGATGCCGCCGAAATGGGAAGTAATCGCTAACGTGAGCCGAATGGTGTTTGTATGCCGTTCGTTGGGATTGCCAACTAGAAAGCCAATCGCAAAAGTGCCCGTTAATTGACTTACTGCTCCATCAAGGAATGGTTCGTGGGGCGGTTCTTATTTTGCAGTTATATATTTATTTGCGTTCGTGGGGTTTGAAGAGCCATTCAAGATAAAGCTTCTATTTTACGGCATGCACATTTTTCCTCATCAGAAGTATCTCGAATTCAGTAAATCTCATAACTTTGTAACTTTCTTTATACATAGCAGTTTCCTGTAGCAGCTGCAAGTTTTTGATAATAATTATATTCATCGACATGTTCTCAGTTATTATATTAAAAAAATTCTTAAAGTTATTTTATTTGAAAGGAGTAGAAGCATCTTAAAAACCGATTTTAAAATAGAACATGTTAATTTTTTTTAGGGGGCTGATGGAACAAAACTTTTAAGTCTTATTTAGAATAAATTTTCTATCTGCATTAACTGAGTTTTTACAATTAGTGTCGGCCTTAGTAATGTAGTATCACTGGTTTTTTTTTTTTGATCCTAATGATCTTTGGGGAGTGATCATACAAGCCAATTAATGATTGTGCTGAAAAATTGTTTATAAAGAGGGATTCCACACGTTCCGTTGTTTCGTTTACCACCGTGTCATTGCGAACTAAACTCATATGGAGTAGTGTGAAAGGAATTGTAACATCCGAAAATAGAACTTTTAAAAGGGACAAAGTCTGTTAATTGATTGAGAAAGGCGGCATGATTTGGGTGACTTCTGTGCAGTGAGCTAAATGCGTGACGCACGTATTAGTAGAAAATGTGGAAATTGCATTCCCTGTTGTAAAACAGCGTTGACAGCCTGAAATTGCTCCTGATGAGTCGGATATTTCAGATTCTTCAGACGACAATGGGAATGAATACCTCAGTTAAAAAAGGGCTCTTTTCAGAGGTGTAAATTAAGAAAAAACAGACCTATAAACAATTTTAAACACCGTAATAAGTACAAGATAATATCTCTTAAAAATCTAACATGAAGGTCTCCTACCGCTGACCACGACTGTATAAAAGACCGTTGAATACTGGTAGTTCGACCCTGGTCCGAATCCAAGTCCGAATGGTTTCATGCTAGAATTTACGTGATTTTTTTCATGTGTAACATGAATGCGAGTCAGTTTTCTTTAGAAAGTCTTCCATGAACGCATCTATCTAATCTAATCTTCAATTAACTTAACCTAATCAGTATGGAAGTATTGATCTATTAAATTAACTATGGCAGAGGAAACAAGGCTTTCTATCCTTTTCTATCTAGAGATGCCTTCGTGGGGGGAGAGGGGCTTTACAACTGTAAAGGACTGTTTTTATATAACACTAAGACGCATGCAGTCCCTATTCTTGCCATTATTGGAAACGAATTCGCTACATACTACTACCAGTATTTTTCTGCAACTCGATATGCAGATGATTCCATCTGAGAGAAGGAATACTCGGATTTTCCGTATGATATGCTTATGAGTTTTATTCCTCGAAGCAAATATATTGTTTTCACCTAAACTTGTACAGTCCAACTCCCGCAAAATATAATTCGCAAAATTTCAGAACGCTTAATCAGTCTGCTGTCTATAAATTCAGAGATGTGAAAACAGTGTATTCCTCCCCTGCCTCAAACAAAAGATTATCTTTCACGCCCCTTAGCCGTTTCTCGGAATTCTTCATTCAACAAAGCATAAAAAATTTGATTTATTATTTTTTAAATACAATCATTCATTGATATGCTGAATAATTTAAAGACAATAAACGGACTTCTTAATAACTTACTTACTTATTTATTTTTTACTTTTGTAACAATGAATACAGTTCAAATAAATTCAATATTCTGTACATTCCTAAGTGCGATGCATTGTTACGATAGAACTTGCGATTTAAAAGCAAACGTCTTCCTGTTTTAAATGAGTGCACTTGATGTCTGCGATTTAAAAAGAATACGCGCACTGCCATACACGCACATAATTAACAACCAAATAAAGTTGTTAATTATATGACTAACTGCAAGTAACAGATTGGTATCTCTTCAGTTTCAGAAACGATTCACTTTTAAATGGTATCAAATTCGTTATGTTACATTTAGATAACAGCAAAAAATTTTGTATAAATTAAGAAAATAAAATACGTGTCCTACAAGTTATCCTACAATTTAGTATCGGGTTCAGCTGCATCGTCATCGCATAAAAAAGATTGTTAATTGAATACCCTAGGTTTGGCAAGAAATCTCCTAATGCGCAGTGAAATGGAGGAACCGAATATACCCGGGCACTTTGATGCGTGTGGATAATTTGAAGAACAGGCAGAAAAGGCGTGAAAAGGTTGTTCTAGCCTTTTTACGTGTTCTTAAGTTAGATTTTCGTGAGATATAGTCCGAAAATTTGTCTCTAATATAAAATGAATTCGGAAAAGCGTACTTATAACGTTATTATATTAATCCATGGAAGACTTAGTTTTTCGAATTTGATAATTAAGACCTAAGAAAAGCCATAAGATACAAGGACATACTTTCCTTGAAATCGGAAGATACCACTGAAGACACAGAAGCAAGGTTATCGAAAATTGCTCAGCACTCTTTTGATGTCCAGCTGTGCTTTGCACTTTCTTGGAATGCATGCCTTCTGGGGCCATTTTATCGTTAAATTTAATGTAAAACATGACACATAAATTTCAGCAATAGGGAGGAGATTTTCCTTAAAAAAATTAATTCATGATTTAGTCGATAACCGAAAAATGGCGATATAAGAAAATTTATTTATACTTTTACGCCATGTATGGAGTCTCTCATTTTATGGAAGTATGCTTTTGCGAAAATCTGCATGGCTCTTACTTTCGTTTACCAAAAGAAATTCAAAAAGGATTTTTATGACAAAAGAGAAAAACTGAAAGTAGTATTCAGCATATTTTCTGCATTGATTTAAGAAAACCGTGTCTTTGACAGTAAAAAAACACACAAGGTAATTTTTTTAGAATACTTTGAATGTCTGTTTAAAACTGTATGGGAGGGGGGGGGGCTCCCAAAAAAGTTTAAGTCTAGCATAGTATCGTATTTCAAGCCTACAAGCTGTCGTTATATCAGAAGCTGAACTTTCTGATATAACGACTTTGAACATTAATTGTAAAGTTTCGCTCTGAAGTTAGATTTGAGTAATAAAAGAATTATATTGATTTGCATATCCGACGTCTGTTTACAAATTGCTGAACGGAGAAACTTGTTTAATGGAATCTATTATGATTTTTTCTCTCCTTTCTTTTAATGAAATGTCATTGAGGCAGAATTACACTTATAATGGTTTTATATTGTTTGTTATTACGTCATGCGTTACTTGCAAAACGCGGCATGGATGTATATTGTAGGCGCCGCTTAATGTGGTCGCGCTTACTCATGAATATTTTGATAACATTAGGCGATGAAAAAGTTATCCTTCAAAATATCAAAGAAATTTAACTCATTTAATGTAAATATGTCTAGAAACATAAAAATACTCATTTTCACAATATTTTTAATTAGGAAAAAAGCCATTAATAGTTGATGGAGTTCGTCATAGCGGTGAACAAGTTGACTTTATCCCTTAGACTGACAGCATTACACGTCTATTGCAAATCTCATTGATAAAAATTACCGAAAAGAATAATGAGCGTTTTCTAAACAAAATATTCGTAAAAGTGTACGGATCATAATAAGCTTAGAAATATTTTGGCGCAAAAAAGCAAAGGTCATTTAGAATTCCACTCCACTTAGTTTAGCCCAGTCGTTCTTGGCTTCTACGTTTGATTGCCTTAAATCAAAATCAAAGTGCTGGGCGGCTTAATTTTTTACCGAGAGACATGTCTTTGTCATTTGGCAATTTCTGTGCTTTATTTCGACCTTATTTGGTGATTTTATGGTTTATGTGGTGACATTACTTCTGATTAAAATATTTATTCTGTAATATTTTGATAATATGAATCAACATTCGTATCACGTAATGTATTTTCGTATATTCGTATACAGGTGGGCGGGACTTGGACAATTCGATAACAATATCAGAATGATTCCATTAACTACGATGGCATTAAGCGGCGCCCTCTGTTAATTGTCCCATTATATTCCACTCCTTTTTTCCCCATCGGAAATGGCGAAAAAGCACGATTGACTGTGTATTATATCATACATTTAGTTGTAAAAATAAGTCTACCTTAAATAGGACACTAGTTTGTTAAAACATATTTATTAACTATTTAGCAGTTCACCTGAATTTGACAAACGTGCATATACAAGGGGCAGTTTCACAGTATTCACCACTATATATTTGATATACGCAAAGAGACTGAAACCTGTCTCGTGTTACGCGCTGAAACAAAATGTATTGCATCAGTTTATCATTGTAAAGAAAAATCTTAGTCTTGTCTTCGTAATTGCTGGCAGTTCATGATGTAATGCGGTATACATTGTTGGGAAATATCAGGCCAAAGTGATCTCTTCTGGCATAGGCGTCTCATGTTCCATCTCTCGCTTCGCATCCATTACCATTCCCCATCAATTCCCATTTTTCCTCGTGTGTACATCTCTTTTCCGCAGGTAGCGGTTTTATGGGGCCGCACGTCCACCGCTGATTGGTTCCGAGGCATTGCGAGTCAATAAAAATATGATATAGAAGCGAGAAGCGCCAGTCGTGTATCGTTGGTCGTTGGTATTCCGAGCGCCCTGCTGCTTTTTTACTCTCCTCCCCCAAAAATATTTGGTTTGAAAAGTTGCCGAGTTTCTGCCGCCGCAGTAGGGGATCGTTCCTACATTACGTGATACGAATTTTTGGATTTGTGCAACTTCAAAACTAGTAAGAGATGTCGGCCTTCAACCACAAATACCGTTTAAATTGTCGAGGTGTGATTAAAAACAGTGTCAACAGTACCCACAAGATTCCTTCTCTGATAAAGAGTTTTTTTTTTTTTTTTTTTTTTTTTTTTAAGTATGGTTTTTCTTTTAAAGATTCATATGGAAAATTTTTAATCCTCATAAAAGCCTGACTCTAGATTAGCGCATTTCTTCGAAAACTTATCTAATTCGTTATAGTGAATTTTGTATGGGCAGTGTAGATGAACTCAAAAGCATGTAATAGTGAGCGACTGTGAAAGGCGATCATGAACAGCAAAAACTGCAATTTGTATTCTCTTACGATTTTAAGCTGTTATCATGTCATGTGAAAGATATTTAATTCTGATTGAGAAAAATTAACATGACTTATTAAAAATACTATCTGTGTCCGAGTGATACACATTTTGTATGTCGGTTTTGCCAATACAAAGGGATTGTCGAACTTTGTGGTAATTAGCCGGATTGATGGCAAACAGAGATAATGACGTTAATACTAAAAATAAATGACGATTAATTTTATGGAATCTTTTAATTAGCCTTCACGAGTTCAAGATATAACTTGACAAAAGCAGCGCAAAAAGCAGTAACTGAGAATATTACAAGCGCAGAAATAATTCGTAGGAATAGCGTATAGACTTGGGATATGTCATCTTTTATAACAGTTTTATGTGTTGCTTACAGCAAGAACTAAAATTTCTGGTTTATTATTTTGACTATTTTACTCTTCAGTTTTTTAAAATGTTAAAATAGCATGCTCATTTATTAGATATTACTTATATAGAATTATGAATAAGGGAGAAGTGATCGTTTTAATGACTCAGTTCAGACTCAAGGTTCTCGGAAGATTGCTAAACATGAAATCAAGGATTGGTTTGAATAAAATTACAGTTGGCTGTCTGCATTCAAAAAAGAATGTTATTCGTTTAAAATGAGTTACTAAATACCGTTAATCCACAAAAATGATTAAATATGAAGTTTTCCAATGCCAAAAGCAAACTTTCTATTTAAATTTGGATGAAAGTTTGGAAAGTCACTAGACAGCGCTGTGGTGGCTAACATATATTTATGTATTTTTAATTTCGTTTTATGTAATTTTTTTAAGATGTATACTTCTTAACCTTAGTTTCCTAAAGCGAGAAATTTCCTAAGCTTGCAGGTGGGTGGGTGTTTAAGACATCTAATGAGGCGTTTTAAGTTCGAGGACAATAAAAGCGCGTTGTAGAACAACTGGGTAATAACAGCACAGTTGGAAAATCTGGTTGTCTAAATATATGCTAAAGAAATACTTAAGTATTCACCATTCTAGTTACGCATCTTTACAAAAATCATTAAATCATATTCATCAATATGATTTGATCATTTAATCGTGATAACTAAATATGCCCCCACCCCGTATTTTAATCCGCATTACTAAATTTGTGTACGTTTAAAAGTATTATCAATAATGTATTTTGTACTAAAAGTTGCAAAATATATTACTTCTTTTAGTTCATAAAAGAGAAAAACGTAGTCTGAATACAGAATCACGAGGCTGTGTTATTTTCAGCAGAATACAAGAGAGCTTTTTATGTAAGGGAAGGGATGCTTTTGTGGAAGACTTTCGAAGATAAACTGGCAGGTAATCATCTTAAATATGGAAGGGTACTACTTCTGTTATCGGGACCAAATTCGAAATATATGTATATATGCACGTGTGTATGTATGTATGTGCGTGTGTGTATACACACATAATATATGCACGTGCATACATGAACACATACATCCATACATACATTTCTGAATCCAGTCCCGTTAACAGAAGACTATCCATGGAAGAAAGCCACGAAAACATACGTGTTACGTATTTTGTTGCGTATGTATCCATAAATTTCAAGAAAATAGGATTGATAGGAATTGCTCAAAAGCTGGTTCGGACAGGTAAACAGAGACAAGAAAACGGACTTACGTAAAAATGTGTGATTAAATTAGCTGTCGGCTATCTCGGATTTTCATCACGTCTTCCTGTCTGTAATGTAGAAAACCGAATCTCCCGGTTTTTAATTTTTAATCTTTACTGAGGAAAACTACCAAGAAAAATGTTTCCCAGCAGTGAAGGAAATTCGTTGGATTAATGAAACCTAAACTGTGCAATTTCTGTGCCTCTACCCTGGAAGATTATACCAATGTTCAGTTAACATCTGTATTTAATTTTCTTTTACATCAGTAAGTGGTACCTTGCTAAGTTTATCCACACAGCATATGTACATTTAAATGTAGTTCGATAAATAAAAACTTTCCTTCCTTACGAGGATTTTCTTAGCATAAAAGTATGAGAAAATTACAAAATGAAATTAGTAAAAAAACATAAAGCTTAAAAATACTCAGTTAAATATTAACATATTTTATATCAGAATCACGTCAGTCTTTGCGTTATAAAGTAATTAAATTTGAAGTTAAACACCAAACTGAGAATTTATGGACATAACGATTGTCACGCTTTTCAATATAAGTTTTAAAGGGTTAGTAGATGTTATTGAAATTGTTGATATTCATCCTGGTGGCTCTCACACTGAAAGGGTTTTTTAAAATTGCATCACTGCGCAGTTCGAAAACCTTCTGATTTTTCGTTTTCAAAGTTGGAGCTATGGTATGCTAATAAATTAATAGCAAGTTCCTAAATATGCATATTCAAACACAGATTACTCGGTAGTCAAAAATAACGCAGTGTTCAAAATTGGATAAATAGTTGCTGCCAAAAGGAAAACCATATACAATCCTATTGATAATTTGAACTGCATAAGGCGTCGTAATTTTCTGTTACATCTAATTAATACCTTGTAACCTGTCTACCGCGTCATAAGATTTCTACTGAATCGTTATCAGAAGATTATTTTTTGTACCTAGTATAGTCGATTTCTTCAACAAAAGGGAAGTATGAAGCGCGCCTTTTTTTTTTTTTTTTTTTTGTAGGTATATTAAATTTCAGTCCTTTAATTATTAGACAAGAATATACATTTTTTGATTAACATACGTCAGAAAACAATAAAAATACCTTTGTGATAATACTTATCTGGTTTCATTGCGTATATAAATATCATAACTGAAAATATGACAATTTAAAAGATCATCTACAATTTTTTAGTTAAGAGGTTCGAAATAAACTCTATTTAGAAGATTATTATCCGATCTATCTGATGATACAAAATTCGAAATTCTTTGCGAGTTGTTACATCGTTAAGCGAGGATTATCCGAAATGACATGTGTATGTAAAATGTAATGTGAAGGAAAGAAGTCAGTTCAAAATTAATTTCACGGTTTGATTCAAACAGCAGAAACCGGCTTAAACTAAAAATTACAGCCACCAGAAATAAGAATATAGGATGTCTGTCAGGTAGAATGCAGGCTCTGTTTTATAACCACCAGGTTCGAGTCATCCCATCGCTTTCGATAGTCCATTCGTCACAATGAATTCATTAATGTGATTTCCTCTTTAAAATAGATTATGGTATAATTCTTTGTTTACTCATCTAAAAATTCATAGTCCTCTCGAAGTTAGATTTATTATAATTCGGCAAAGCATCTGTAATTTTAAAGAATAGACTTAATACAAAATCTGGTTTTATATTCTCATCATCACATTATTTAAGTAAATATTAATTTACTTAAAGATTTCTAAGCTATGCTAAAATAATTCTTTGCAAAGAATATTAATTTAACCGGAAAAATGCAAAATGCTGGAATTGCAGCAATGTTCCATCGCTGTTCAAATGTAAAGTAGCGAGTAATGGTTGATGCTCCCATATTGTACAGGACCAATATTCGCCGATTGACAACCGACACGCATAGCTTTCGTTAAAAAGGCTGCCATTTAGTCAACAGCACAGTTGCCTCCGTTTCCGGTGGTTTCGGGATAGAGCCACTTCAGATTGGCAAATGTGGTGTTTTCATACAAGTCAGGCTTTTGTTTAGGCAATGACAGTCATATGTACGAATCGTGCGGCGACTTCGTGACAGATCCAATCCGACCGCAACTGTGGAAGGCCACACTGAGAGACAGTGCGCCGTGATGGTTTGGGCACCACAGCCTACGACAGCAGATCAACACTAATCCGTACTGCTGTCAGTATGACGGCCCAACGATACGTGGATGATGTGCTACCATTCTTTCAGGGAATACGAATGCCATTTACCAGCATGATGCCAAACTGGACACCACGCTCATTAGCCAGCATGCCCTGCAGGGTACCCTGGTGCATTCCTGGCCACCTGTCTCTCCGAATCTCTCACCCATCGAACATGTTTGGAGCGTGATTGAACGTCGTGTGCGTGCGTTCCCTCCGCCGCGTTAAGACGAACTAGAGCAAATGGTTTACAGGGAATGGACATCTATTCCTCAGAAGAAAATCTGCACGCTCTTTGAGTCTGTACCTAGACGTGTTGCTGCCTGTATCCCCGCCATAAGTGGTTCTACAACTGAGTATACTGTATAGTCACTCTTTATATCTGTCATATAGTAATTTTTGTTTGTAGCAATATCTCTTAAATTAATAGCACAAGCATTAGCAGGAAACATGTAATATGTTTTGGAAATTTTAGAAAAATTTTCCTTATTTTCTAACTTAATTTACATTTTTATAAAAAGTGATTTATTTCGAATATTGATAATCATTAATGTGTATGGGAAAAAAAAACTGTAAGTAAAATGTCCGTTTATTACGTTTCTCAAAAAAGTACTCCAGACGCGTTCAGGTACTTTAAAAGAACAGATCCTGATAGGGTGGAGATATAAAAAATGTTTCAGGATAACAGTTTTTTTTTAATTTCTACTATTAGCTCACACTCTCCCTATATCTTGTTCAAATTTTCAATCGGTAATAAAGTACTTTTTATTCATCTACTCAAGTTCAAATACATTTTTTTAAAACTTCTAGTGGATGACACTTGATGTTTAATACAGGGTTTTTTTTTTGTGTGTGTGTGTGTGTGTGTTGACCTAAGTAGGAATTAACTTGTTTGTAAAAAAAAATTTTTTTTATTTTTTTTTATTATATTATTATTATTATATATTTCTTGTTTTTAATGTTTTACTATTTTTCAGGTTGTTTAAATTTAACTCAGATAGTTCTTCAGATGCATAATATAATACATGATTCTTCTTTATGGAGTTCCTTCTGATTTCGAAAAATAAAATTTCAGTTTTACTTCTATTAAAAAATAAAATTTCGAAATTTTTATCACTGAAAATTCATTCAAATTCTAGAGAAAAAAATACATTAGAAATTATCAGATAGATTTTCACGGAATAGTAAATTAGCAATTTTGTTTTTTAACAAGCATTTATTCTTTAATGAATCTTATTGAATGCCTAAAACTTACGCCAAAGCTGCTAAGTCATAAATCAATAATTTATTATTAGAAAAGGTATTTATATATCATCTGAAAGGAAAAGAAATTTAATTAAAGCTATGAATTATTAGAAAAAACTTTAGTAAGGATTTTAAAGTAGTTTTCCAAGTCAGTATCCAAAGTTAGCTAGATTTCTGTTGTAGTAAAAATTATTTAAAATCTGTAGAGAAAAATCCTGTCATTGATAGAGATTAATTGACTTCTCAAGGAAAACAAATCATTCTACTATCAATTAATACTAACATATAATATATATTTGTTATGAGAATTGTCCAAACAAAACATCCCCCCCCCCAAACAAAAATCTGAAATACCAAAAGGAAAAAAAAATGTCTCATGCATTTAGGTTTTTAAATTTCGTAGTGATTTCACAGTTTGTTTGTCACATTTCCTTTGCAAGCGTTTAAAAAGTCTCCTTTATTATTTCAAGATATCTCACAAGTTTTGGTTCTATTTTTGATTAGCACTGCATTTCAGTTAAATGTTTATCCTGTATTCTTAGTCTTGGTTAGCATTTCTTGAATTTTTTCTGATTTTGAGCATGATTGACTGAAAATAACGTCGGCTTAGAAATGTTATCATGTACAGTAAAAGCGCAAGTCTTGTATATTTGCATCTCCTGAAATCTGGTTGATAAGGAATTGGAAATTTTCTCACATCTTCGGCTCTTCCAGGATTAATTTCACACAGCTTCAGCGGGCCATAACCGATCGGTAATTTTGTTCTCGCCTAGAAAATTCCATGATAAGTTCTCTTCTAGAAATATTCTCCGTGGTTCCTTTCGCCTAGGACGGATGCTTGGTATCAGAAATTCCATTCGCGCCATCTCGGCAGGCCATTAAAGAAGCCCATTTCGCGGTTCGTCTTTCCTGGGACGTGCGCCGAGGTCCCGGAGCGCAGTTATTAAATTTTTAAAAAAGATCTTCCGTCATCTGGCCCCCGAGATACGTGAGAAATGAACCACGGGAACTTAATGACTTTGATGTCGGAATTCTGGCTCGTTGGCAATCATTTGGTTTCGTCTCTGGCTATTGAAATACCTCGAACTACTTTAATATTCTTGTGACCACTGTCCATTATGCTGATGTAATCTACACTGTACCTTCAGCTAAAATGTATCAATATGTCAAGCGATAGCCAGTCGGCTAGAAAGTTGTGATGTCTTTGAGTTTGTCAAGAATTGTCGTTAGACAAAACAGCTTGTTTAAATTATAGAAATTTAATTTTACTAAAAAATGTAAATCGATGAACGTCTGCTATTATATTTGATATTTAATTTAAAACCCGAATTTTAATAACAGAGCAAGCTTGTAACTTTCAAAATGTTCTTGTATGTGTTTATATACAATACTTTTCTTGTTACGTAAGAATTGAAAAGTAATGAATTGTAGAGAAGGAAGTTAAATACGGCACTTTTTCGCCGAATCGATAGTTTCTGAATATTTAGCATTCACTTTAGCTTAACAGTGTCAAGGCATGGAGAGAGTACGACAGAGGAAAGGGAGTTAAGCAAATCCATGAACTTTTCAGTAGTGTTTATTTATTTTTTAATTATTTATGTATATTTTTACTTTAGTCGCTAATACTGTCTTTCTATTGTTTTAAATAAATTCTGAGTCTGATTTAAATCCGGCGACAATCAACCATTCATTGTTTTCTCTGACTTTCTAACCGTATCTCATCCAATTTATTTGTATATTATATGTCATTTAAGTCTGTAGAATGAATAAACCCTCAATAGTTGGCATACTTTTCTTCTATTAAGGTCCTTTTTTTAAGCTGTGATACCCATATATATTTTTTTTCTTTCTAACAGATCAGTTCCATGTGCAGAGTATCAGTATCCCGCCTATTTTTACATATATATGATATATTTTGGACTAAATTGGGAACCAGCTTCTCCATCTAGACAATAAATGCCATTGATGACGGAAGCGATTAAACGTAAATTGTTACAAAAAGCACTCTGTATTATATTTTTGGAATCAGTTCTGTATTTTCCTTTTCGATGCTCTGGAAAAAAAAATCGCATTGTTCGACACTACGATTTTAAAGACAGTGGTTGGTATTGTATGGAGAATTTTGAAGACATTTTCTCGTTGCCTCTGAGGATTATGGTTTTGCGACAATTGGATTTAAATTTCGTCAGCTTCAGAACAACTCTGATAGTGGTAACTGCGATCAACCACTTTTAGGAACATTCTCCAGTGGATTTCGATATTACGTTGCAAAAATGAAAAACTGCAATTTATTTTCGCTTTGAAGAGTCCTGAAAACTCTTTTAATGCCACGCTTATTTCCGCATCTGAATCATGATGATAGTTATTGATAACAGAAATCAAAATTTTTAAGGAATACAAAAAAAATTTCGACTATAGACAAGATTAGACTAAAACAAATATGCCAAATTCCAAAACACGCCAATATATAAATTCACGTATATCTTCGGAAATTTTGAATAAAAAGCTCTAATGTTTTGCAGGTGTGCTTAGAAATACATTTACTTTAAGATGATTGTAAAAATTTTGTAGGTAATAATACAAAATTTATAAAACTATTTAAAAATACAAATTTTAAAAATAAATCATAAAAATTGGTAAATTTTATTTGGAATGAACCTAAATTTCGAGTTGCGTAGGAAGGAATCAAATAAGTTTCATAAAAAAAGTTATAAAGTTGAATTTACGTTTAATAAGTTTCATTAATAAATACATACCAAATTGAATTAACATTGAGAGGCTAAAATTTTGAGAGCCAGTTTTTTAAAAACTACTCGTGCGATTTTACAAAATTTGGTAGTTTGGCATAATTTGAGTCGTAGAATCGAAATATGGAAAAAAAATGGCATGTCATTTCAGAAAAAGTCCGATTTTGTGTCTATATTAGAACAATGCTATATATAAATCTAATACATATCCTAAGTAGCGCTTTCGAGACATGAAAAACGTAATTTGAATTTCGTCAATCGGCCCAGTAGAACGGGAGATATTGAACTGCCCCACTTTTCTTCCCCCCCCCTTTTTTTGCAATGTACATGTAACAGAAATTATTGTATGGAGGTTATACTGTATTATTTCGAATTCAAGCCGTACATTTTATTACAAGCATTTATTATTTTATTTACAAGCCGAACCTTGCACCGAACTACCAGTATTTCGCGAGTTTACCGCTCGGTCGCTGGTGGGCTCTGAAAGCCAGATGTATGTGAAATGTTAAGCGCATTTTCTTAAAGTAGCCATTTTCTTCATAGTTGGGACGCTTTGCGCACAATAGTATAAGGTATATAACAAAAATTAACACTTTATCCTTGTCGCTAATATTTCAATATATAAGTATTTAGTATTTGAGTGTTGTCTATTTAATTAATATGAAACAGTCTGGCATTCTGATTTCATCTCCAACACAGCAATCATTTCTCAGATAAGTGATCGGATATGTTTTTATGTGTGAAAAAAATTAAAGAGCAGTGATTTGCGGCACATTAAAAAACTAAGTCCATCCATTAATCCATTAACGGTTATGAAAGAAATGGAATAGATATTTTCTTTTTGACTTTTGTGTAATATCACTATAATTACTATAAATTACGTACTGTCTCCGGCCTATTTTTATAATACGTCAAACATGGATAAGTGAAATCCACTCTTTTGCCTCTTGTGCATATATTATGCGGCGGTGAAAATTCCATTCTTCTGGTCTACTATCACATGTGTAGTAGAAATTCTGGGCATTTAAACAGACGTCATTTTACAGGTCGTGTAAAAATATTCATTTCCGCTCTTTCCTTTTCTTCTCGTGTGCGTTATGTATTAAAAAGTTTTTCAATATTCGATAGTTGAGCGATGGGTAAAGTGTTGCTGTTGATTGCTAGAAATCACGGAAGTGTCAAAAATTCAAAACTAAGTCAGATAAAAATTTGGAAGAGACACTAAGCGAAATATCCAAATACACAAAATAGTGCTGCAGCCCTTCAATTTGCTTCACTTCTAGCATTTTCTAAAAATAAACTAGAACATCTCAGAAAACGTCCGACATCCGTCCGATATGAGTAAAAAAAGTGAGGGTGGTGGACGTGGAATGTGAAGTTTCGAGAAAGAGAAAAGTCATTTTATATGTGTGTGGATGTGTATGTGTATATATATATGTGTGTGTGTGTATCCCCCTTCCTTCTTTAGTGAAGCCAAGAGGAGCGAGAAAAGAGGGGGAGAGAGGTTAGGCATAGCGTTGGCGATGTACCGTAAGATACGAGGCATGACAGTCCGGAGTCTGACCGGCCGAACATGAGTAATACTGTGTGACATGCCTGATTGAACTCGGTGCGCCGAGTGGCATTTGCCTCCGGCAAGAAAAGGGAACCATTTTCTTTTCTGGACGAAAGAGAAATGGCAAAATTTGTTTCAGTTTTCGCTTTTTATTCTTATTATTGCTTCAGTGCTGGAACTTTCTCATAGCCACTGTCACCGAAGTGTCTCAGGCCACTTGTTACTCCTCGTCTTCTGATGCGTCTGCCATTCAGCCGTGAGAGGGATGCTTTGTTCTGCGATCCGCGTTATTGTTGCTTTCGGATTACATCATAGGGGGAATTGTTTCCGGAGCACATTTTGGATGTTCTATCGAAAGTTCATTTTACAACTAAAATTCTCATTGCTGAATTGTTGATCAATTCGCGCAAATAACGAACGATTTTCTAAAGCTATTTATTAGAAGAACATTTTTATCCCTTTTACATTCCTTACGTTTTCTCCATTTCAGTATGCAAGCTTTATTTAGCATCGCATTTTATACCACCTCGAAATGTAAAAAAATTGAACGCAGAAACATCGCACTTCAGTCGTTTGATCCTCAACCCCAAAAAATGGTTATGAGACTTTTTGATTAGCCTTTGTTTGCGCACTGTGACCAAACCCATCGATCATTTACGCATCTTTTGACTAAGAATGTTTCCCAAGTTGTACTATAAGGTATTTCTTTCGCCTTCTTAACATGCTTTCGTGGTGTAATGGTGGTCAAGCACGCGCGGCGCGTATTCGAGAGGTCCGTGGTTGGAGTCTCGGCGAGGGCATTTTTCTGTTTTCATCTCTCCTGCTTTCGAAATAAACCTAACGTCTCTACAGTGCTATCTAAGTGATTTGGTAGGGAAAAGGAAAAAACTACACACAAAAGTCAACAAACAGTACATAGAAATACCGTCGTCGGCCACGGCCTCTCTCGGAGTCAAACCCAAATGCTAATTCTAATCAAATATGCTTTAAAATTACAAGAGTTAATAACATGCGCTTTATTTTCGTAGCGTGAAGCTGGGATTGCTGCTTCTTCAATGTTCTCTGAAGTAAATATCATGTCAGAGGCTCTTTTAATATCGTGTTACGGGTAGTTCTTTGTTTTTTTCGTAAACTCCACGGATGGTCACAGTTTTCGTATGCATAAGGACTGACAACGTAATCGAAGGTTTAGATTAATGAGCGGCTTTGAATACCGTTCGGCTGCTTGGCGACGAATTAATGCGCAGCTGCCGTGTGTTCCTTACCGATTGTCTCTACTTTTTTGGTCCGAAATCTAATTAGTTCTTTCTATTTAACTGTCATTTTAAAAGGTCTCTAACTGAGAGCGTATTCTCTAACCGTGAGCTTTAACTGACATCTCGATGCCCCGACATGAAAAAACGCCCCTTTTGATACATAACAGATGATTAAACGACTTGAGATGAAAAGATAGGAGAATTAGTTTTGTGGTTTCGGAAGTCTTCTAGAAGTGTTTAGCAGCTGGTTTTTCGCTAGATGCCATTCAAACGTGTAAGAAAATTTAGTCAAATGTAATTAAATGTTCGGCAACATTTTAAAGAATTAATTTAAACTTGCTTTATTGCGTCTTCATGTAAGTTTTATGCTTAATTTTGATGAGTGGAAAAATTTATTTTCCAACTTCTATACATGTGTTGTTATTTTATATTGCTATAGCGAATTTTCAGAGATATGAAAATAGAATATACTGAACTATATGGATATCTTCGAATGAAATTTCTTTGTAGTTTTCGAATTTTTCCCAGAATTTCTGCAAGTTTTCAACCCCCCCCCCGGAAAAAAAAAAAAAAAAATAAAAAAAAAAAAAAAAACCTCTTAAAATCGTCCGCATTTAGGATGTTAGGATTCACATTCCATCGCCGTAAAAGAAAATTCCTTTTCGTTGTTTACTTTTCTGTTTAATCCCTCTTTTCTCAGTGTTCTTAATAAAGACTACGAGAAACAGATGTGACAGCCAGTCTGGGAGAACGAGGACACCATATGATGTATGTGACCATTAAATCAACGAATATAAGCGGGTTCTTTGATTCCATTCAAATTATTTGGCTGAGTTGTCAAATCTTTATTCAAGGCTATGCTGGAAATTTTGAAATTTCCACTGTTCAGAGGAAGTAGTAGATCTTGTAAGTTTAGGTTATGTAGTTAATTCGCGTTTTAGGAAATAAAATTTTTGTAATTTTTTTATTTTATTTATTTTTTTTTAAGCCCAAAGGGGGTGTTAGCCCAGAAGGGCTATCTCCAAATCGTTTTTTGCGGCGAATCACTATGGCTGTGTATTTTTTCAGATTCTTGCCACCAGATATTATCGCCCTGGATTATATTTAAATAGATTAAATAATGAAGAATCTGCATAAATGTATATATATTTCTCGCATTGTGATAAAACCTAGAGCCATTAAATTTTGAGTATTGAACGTTTGCACCCGAATTAATGAGCATCTGGAAGCCCAAATTTGTTCTATTATCGATTTCATATTTTGTAAAACTTTAACGAATTTTTGGTGAACTAACTCAAGGCTTTCAAAGCGAGCCGTGTCAAAGTTGTACAGAAAAAAAAAAACACTCTTTATCTCCAGCGCGCGAGACTGTGTGTCGGAAATTCTAAAGATTACTCATTTTAAAATTATTTTGCGATTTTGCTGTTGAATTTTATGTTTTTTTTTTTCTGCTTACTGAAATTCACGGCTCCTTCTAACTCATAGCCATTTTCACTGCTGTCAACCTGACATGGATATTTTAATGAAATGGAATGTTTTCTCAAAGCTGGATATTAGATTTTCACTTACGTATTTAATCATAAGAAATCCCTTCATTTTTATTAGTATTTATGAGCGTTATTTAGCGTAGCAGTTATTTAAAAAAAATAGATGTTTATGCTGTTGATATATTTGTTTTACGTGACTGGCATAATTTACGACTCTTAATTCTTTCTGTTTCATTCAGTTCATTTTTGAATTGAAATCGTTTTAATCTCTTCCCCTTTTCTGGGGGGAGGAAGCGTTTTTAAATTATCTTAATTATACCTATATATGTGCATAAGCTCCTTGACTCTGTATTTTCTTTCTCTTTTTTTTTTTTTTTTCT
>KK121721.1:431055-479976 GCA_000611955.2 Stegodyphus mimosarum | reverse complement strand
TTCCATCCAGAGCTGTGCTTAAGGATTAAAAGTAAAGAACTGTCTTTGCTCTTTCAGTTTTTTTATATTACTATTTTATTCTTCACAAGCTTTTTTCATTATTTTTAAAATTGCTGGAACTTTGATTTCAATCGCTTCCTTTTCAAATCAGTTTACGGTTATAGTCAGTGGGTGTGGACAAAAGAAAAAGATTGTTTTTTATCCGGGGGGAGTGTTTAACATATTAATAGAAATGTTTAAATTTCGTTTTTAAGTCCTGTGTACAACAATGATGGTTTATCAATGGTTGACGGGCTGCATCTGAGTCCCGATCACCTTGTCTGGTGACCCGTAATAAAGTTTAAAAAAAAATCTGCTGTTAATTGCGAATTTCTTGACACGTATATATTTTCTGATTAATATATTATCATTCACTGATATGCAGTGCGGATTTTTTATCAATATTGACTGAAAATCTTTGTGCAAATGTTATGATTATTTTAAATAGCGTACTGAACGACACCTCCTTTAAAACTTCCGAATAGGTTACTTTTGCGACATAGGCAGCCATTCTTGGGGATATCTGATATATTCTGGTTTCTATAATTAGCACGGGTAGTCGGGAGTTCACTGTAACTGTATAATCTTTTAATACTGTTTACGGTAAATTCGCATTTATTAAAAACCTTTTGCACCAAGGAAATTCCTTTTGCGAAGTAAGATGTTCCGTTTATAAATTGAGTATACGAATTGGTTCTCTATTTTGCACGTAATAGTATGTGTAAAAAATATTGTTGTTCGCGAACGTATGTCAGGATTAAAAGGCATGTTTGAAATTAACTACCGATCGGCCTGAAATTTTACTTCATTTACTTTAATAAACATTAGAAAATAATTTCGCAATATTTCATTACTATATTGTTATCATTTTTAATTGCGTAACTTCAGTTCCAAATTGTCGGATCACTTTCGGATCAAAACTTCGCCGAACTTTATTAGTAACCGCGTTAAACTTGAACCAATAAATGGGTCTGTGACCTAATAAATAAGCATATTCGAAAACCTGCATATTGCACTCTTGTTTAGTAATTCACTATGATAATTTTTTTACTATCTTGTGGGATAAGCATGTAAAAACCTGTGTAGTGAAGTGTTCGTAACACTTAAATTTACGACATAAGTAATGACACCGATGAACTGGATATCATCAAATTTTGTACACAATTAACTTTTTTACTACCCTAAAAAGTTTATCTCCATTTAGTGTAATTTTATCATTAAATATTTAAGAAATGTCAAAAGTTATGAAATCGTAATGCAAGTAAATCAATTTTTGATATGTCAACAAGGCATTTAGTTTGAATTTTTCACAAGTAGATGGCAGCACTAAACACTTAATAGGCCTTGAATTTGATGAGCCAGAGCTGTTTTAATATTTTCTTGTTTATAGATGAAATGTGGGGTAATGATATGAAAGCATTTCGAGCAAGCATTCTTTTATCTTATTCGAAAAACATGACATCCTCTATCCAGGGCTTGAATTTAGTTGTGCTCGGCTGTGCTACTTATCAGTTTTTAAGAGAAATCTCGATTCCAGCCGGAGTCTTTAGGAGCGCCGGCACTTCTTCATTATGACGAATGGAAAAAAATGACCATTTTGTGAAGTTGCTTCCGAAGACTAAACATTCTGCTTGTTTTCCCTCTCCCCCAGAGAATTTCAGTTGTTCAATTTGTTCCTAGAAATTTAAGTGGGATTTCTTATGTCTCATTCCTTTGCGTTGGTTCCTCTCTCCTCAAGCAAAAAAAAAAAGTTCAGAGCGGTGGTGTTGCATGTGAGGACGATATTGATAAATAACAGCCTCTATTTTCCATGCGTCTACAGTTTTAATTGTAAATGAGCTTTTAATGAGCTAAGCTGAAATATGCCGACGTCTACCCTTCAGATAAGATAAAGCGCGAGAAATCTTGCTGTTTTAACATAACAGGCGCATAAAAAAAATCCGTATTTACCATGGCATGCATGCAAAAGGTTAATAATGACAGTCTGTTTCCTTCTTAATGCGATCTGTTATGTATCGTGTTCATTGTGGTCGGTAGTCACCTCTGTCGACACCACTCTGGCAAGGAAGATCTTCCACCCATTAACTTCAGAAAATATGCAAGTGATTCTAGATAAAGTTACTGAATCCGAAGTTTTTGATCGCCAAGGGCAAACTTGCTGGCAATATTTCGGATTTGGAAGTATTTTGCTATTTCGCCAAATATATGCGTGCGTGTTTTTTAACTGCCTGTGTACATTGATTTCACAGCAAAGAAAATTTTCATTATATAATGTAATCGATAATAATGTTAGATAAATAAACAGGATCGTTTGTAGCTTTTTTGTATATTGCGTCATTGCTAGTAATTCCACGGCTCTATCGGAAACAGTTCGTCAGCATTTCGTCAAATTTGCAATGCAATAACTCTTTGAAGCAAAGTAATCAAATGTATACTTTGCTAATTATAAATGATTGCTATTTTAATTATTTACTTATTGTTGCGTGCGTACGGTTTCGTAATAGATTGAATGCACAAATCCGATAAAAGGTTAATAAAATTTATTCTTATCGAAATAAATATAAGAGAATGCTGGAATTTTCATCAGAGATATTCGTACAAGTATTCAAACTGTCACGCGATATAATCAGTAGTTATATTTGAAACTACTGAAAACGTTAAAATACAGCGCAGTGCAAAGCGTTTTCTAAAGAGAAAAAGCTAACTCGGATTTATCTCAGTTCGCGCCGAACTACAACTCGCGATAACATAACTAAGCTGAAATTCCAGGTTTCGGTATATGCCGAGCGAAACGTGCAATTTGCATGTTTTTACCGGCTTTCGTAAGCTAGGTGCCATTAGAGGCGCTTGAGGTAGAATGAATGCGGGAGCTGGGCCCGTTGGGGTGAAGGGGCGTGATGTATACTTTTTTTTTTTTTTTAACTTTTCTGACATAACTTTCTCTCAAAATTTGTCTCGCGCTGCGTTGTATTGGGAAATACAACAATTTTAATCATAATTCTGCTAAAATTAGCTATTTAAATACAAAATTCGTAACAATATGTTTATTGTTTGCTTTTGGCACTCAGAACTACAATTATTTGAAGTTCTTAAACTATTTTTTTTAATAGCTTTTGTAAAATGTATTATTGATTTCATCTTAATTACTTCTTCACTGTGCCATATCGGTGCTATAGCATTTAATGCGCAGTTAACTTGTTGATAGTTATGTGAATGAGGTGTTTGCACAGTGCAACTATGACTTCAGTTTAAGGCATCTTCCACCAAGATGATTTTTCAGAATTCCGCTGAGCTCCAGCTGCGTTTTTATAATTCCTCCTTTCTGTTTAGCATAATTACATTGTGTTGTATTGGGGAAGGAATGTATATCATCTTCATATATTATTATAAAAGTGTTAGCAAATGCGGATATATTGTCAACCATAAATGATAAATGTATAATTTTATTTTGGAAATGGAATTTCTGTAGCTGTCTTGCTAAATTTTTTAGATGTCGCCAAGCTGGCGAGGTTTTTGCGACTAAGCCCAAAGAGAACATCAGTTTCTCAGTTCAGACTCGACTACGAAGTACTGAGATATCTTTGTGTGAGCTTCGCTTTTTAGATGCACTTTGCATTGCTTTGTGTTTCAACGTTCTTAGTAGTTTGAAATGCATCTACCGATTGTGCTCTGTGATACTGAGAAGAGCTGTAAAAGTGCATTTGTGGAAAGTTGCAAAATTTTAAAAAACTAATCCTGTGAAAATTCGCAAATATGTATAACGCTGATTTCTGTTGTTTGGCTTCTAAATAAATACGATGCATATATATTGTCTTCATTATTTAATAATACAGAGTTGGGTATCTTAGTGGCAAGTTCTTTCAGTTGTAACCCGCAAATTTTGTAAAGAAATTGAAATTCATTTTGTTCTTTTAAATCTCTCATAGCCAACCCTTAGTCCCTGGACCTCACGCAGTCCATTGAGTAGTATACTGAATTTTGGAAGTTAATGCCTGAAAAGTTCTGCACTGTAAAATAAATAAATAAATAAAATTTTTAAAAAAGTTTCTGGTGTTCTTCATGTACCAGGACACTTTGTATCTACGTATATTTGCGAAATGTCCTTGGCAATTCTGATCTTGATGATGGATTAAAAGTAACGTATTGCAGTCATAAACTTGATTAGTCAAAAATAGTAAGAAGTTCGCCTCAGTTTCAAAAGTCATATTAATTTTTATATAAGCACTTACATAAAATAAGATTTATTTTTATGTTCTCATATTATGTGGTAGGTATGCTGTATTGCGGCCCATGTACTCTAGCAAACGTATGCGTGTCGTCCGAGAGAGGGGTTAAAAAGAACGGTTGGGCCTGGTTGATTTAAATGTATATATTTATTTAGTTTCTGGACTAAAACTCATTGTTTTTGATCTACGTAATAGTTTCAATTTTAAAGAGTAGGCGTATAAATTAACAAGTAGTCGGAGTTAAGAAGGGTTTAAATGTTTCTCATTGCTTCTAAATTTTGAGTAAATGTTAGGAGGCCTAGTTATTTGATGCAAAATACTACAGTACATTTCTTAAGTTGTAAGAATATTACTTAAGTTTTGATAAAACGTCATAACGCCATGCTTGAAAGCCGTATTCTTTACGTCATAAATTTTTACTCCCACTGAGAAAATATAGCCTATTTTTCATTATGATTCTAAACCTATCCTCTGCTCTCGGTGCCGGTAAACATACATCAACTGCCATTCCGTTCGTCTCTCCTTTGCCGTTGCCACCGGAGTGGTATTAATGGCTCTGCCGTGACAACGGCAGCCCGCGAACGGATATAAATTGCGTGGACTCGGTGACAGATTGTACAAAATTCGCGAAGAATCTTTGGGTTCGTTGGATCGTTCACGTGTGAAATGGAGAAAAGGGGATAAAGGTGCACTTCCCCTTTCATTTTGCTCAACTATGTGGCACATTTTTAGCAATAGGAAATAAGGCCTCGAGTATGACAGTCAGGTGAATTTTTATGTCCAGTACCTTAGATTCCAGAAATTGGATTTTTTTTCTCTGCTTTTAGAATATTTGTGTCCAGTATTTTAAATTTAGTATTTTGTATCAGTTTCCTTAAATATTGCCGGTATGCATAATTTTTCTAATACATTTGGTAACTATTATTTGAAATTTCCATATTTGTTGTGAAAAGATGCAAATGCGAATCCTGGCTTTTTTGCATAATGCAATTTTTGGATGCTTTTCGACAAGATTACTAATGCCGCCCAACCGGTATAGTAGTTAGTGTCGCTGCTGCTGTGCCGAAGGGCTCGGGTTCGAATAATATTAATGAACCATTCAATAGTAAAAGACCTATGATTATCTTAATTAATTATATGACCTAATATTGTAATGTCTCTCTCATTTGAATAGTATATATAAGTTTATTTATTTAGATCTATTAATTTACTTTTTCTTAATGGGGCACCAATTGAACTCGCACTTGCACCTTGTACTTAGTGTAATTTCTCTTGTATTATCATGCCTTGTTCCCATCAGGTCCTTCACCAGCCTCTTTTCAGTCTTTCCCAGGTCGCTTTCAGAGTCTTATGTTTTGCTTTTACCACGATCTATAAATTTCTTGATGTCTGTTTACTAACACCATTTTGGTCTTAATGTCTAATCTATATTCAATCAGATGTTACCTTAAGTTGCGATAATAGTTATAGTGCATATATATTAAAAAAAATGGTTAATCTTATGCTAGGTTATTTCCATGTAGGATTCGAAGTACGTATTTTGTTCAATGTGGGGTAGGGTCCATGACCCAGGCATCCTGGTGTTGCACCAGTACACTCGTGGAGAAGGCATGGATATTTGTAAATGTATAGTGTCGGTGCAGCATGGCGGCAATTTAAATATACGCCGAGCCGAAAGTCCTCTCGTGTGGTTTGGTGGAAAGGGAGAGGGGTGGGAGACCCTGGGACCCGTTCCTCCGGAGTGCTGTCCATCAAAATTGGGGGCGGAACGGAGCCAAATCGCACTCTCACCCGTTAGGTGCTCAAGGCCATTGCCAACGACAGGCATAATCTTGCGCTCTTTGACACAAGAATTCTCGTAGGCTTGGGCTGACTTTGTCAGACAATTGAATAACAAGGTTACCAATTAACTGCTAATTGGTATGTATTTCACAGAAATTTAGTTTTAATAGATTGATTCTATGAGATCATAGGTAGTAGCCAAATGAATAAGGCTGCTGAATACTCGTAATTCTAAATCCAGTGAATTGGCAGGCTGCATGAGCGTTATCGTGACTTTCTTCGGGTGTGACATGAATACAAGCCAGTTGTAGTCCTCCAGGAAGGCGCCATCGCCTTATTAGATAATCGTCTCGAGCTACGCCGTAATTGACTGACCACACAAACTCTCATGTAGAAGAGTTTATTCATTCTGAAGTTCGCATGCAGACTAATGCTGTTTTTAAATTTCGTTGGATTAATACATTTCTTTGAAACAAGATGTCTTTTTTTATATAATGCTCACAGGTTATGTCTGAATTATAATTTTCATGTGTATGAAAATGTTTTGAAATAGCTTAAAGCATTAGGGTGAAAGGCATCAAATTTATATTACTTAAACTTCTTTTCTTCAAAATGAGTTCTAGATTTAACTAGCTATCAGTCAGACTTGATAGCTAGTATTTTTAATACCTGAAAATTCATTTAAAGATTTATTTAATATTGTTATAGTTAAAAAGATCTTTCTGTTGTAACACCGAAATCTAATTTATGTTTCTAATAACGAACATAAAATAAGTTTTGACCTACGTATATACTCCTGTAATTTATGCAAGTAATTCATGTTTATATAGTTAGGCGTAGTACAGATAAGAAGCTAAAAAAGCCGTCAGCTAGTTCAAAGCCTAGTAATGTTGTTCGCAGGCTCTAAATTTTTCCTGAACTTATAGGTCATGCCTATTTTAAGGATACACGTGCAAAACGGCCTGCCTTTCCGGATGTGTATATGCTTTTTTGGGGGGGGCTAAAAATTAATTCTTCCATCGACGATTAGGCCACCATCGGCCGTGTGGTAAAGTCCCTGAACACTAGTAATGCGGTCCGGGTTTCGAATCTCGGTGAAAGGGCTGGCTACAGAGGCGATTTCGTGGTTTTCCCCATCTGTATGTAACGTGTATACCAGTCAGTTTCCCTCGAAAATCCTCCAAGAAGGCATCCCTTCACCAAGCCAGAGTAGTAGCCCACGTGTACTTTGCCGTAACCAAATAAACCAAAACCAACCCATAGACGAATAAACCTCCCTTTGATGGTTTCTGTCTCCCGCTTTGATACTCTTGCGCCACGTGTATATGCTTTTCCGCCCAATGACGTTTCGTTCTGAAATCCCTTTCCCCATGGATGGATAACAATTCGAACTCCCTTTGATGGTTCTGTCTCTCCCTCTGATACTCTTTCGCTCTTCCTCCCAGCAGAGGCTTTGTCTATTCGATAACACTCGTTTCTTCCCAAAAGCCGGGATTGTTCTGCTCATTGTATTCTCGGCTTAAAATTTTCTTACAAATTATTTGCATAAAATATTTTGCACAACAGTACAACATAAATGACAGTATTTTATGTCGTATTATTGTGTATTTGTATTAGTAGATTGAATACACATGTGCAATATTCTAAAATTTTAATTTACTTAATAACTACCCACTTATTTAAAGCATTTTAATGACTTGACGAAATAATTTAGAATTATAGTACGATGCTTGGATGTTTGTTTAATTCATTTGTTAAATTTATACATTCTATTATAATGAACGCTTTGAAAATATCAAAGACAAAACTGTCTTTTGAGGCAAAAACTAGGCGGTATCCTTAAGGGAGAAAAGCCGATTCTGATGAATCTCCCATGGCGCAGCTTAAATGAATAGAGTTCCGCCTAATTCCAGATGCAAGTGAATTGTTAAGGCAGTTTGTTGCTACAGCGTTATTTATCTTGTAACTTGCGAATTATAATTTAAATTTATTATATAATCGTGAATTGATTATAGTGGTTTTTAATATTAGCTTAAAGGAAATATATTTTTACTTGAGCTACCCAAAACCCTCCAGTGACATATTTGTAATCCACGATCGAAATTTTGGCTACCCTTGTTCTAGATATTACTCAGCATAGCCTGAACAAAGTAAAGTAAGTTTTCTTATAAGATTTACTACTTTTAGGAAAGGAAATAATACCATAACAATTGAGAAGATGAATGCGGATTTGATTCCATGTATAATTTAAAACTGAATTTTAATTAACATATATTTTTGATTAGACCGCCGTGCCTTTGAATATCAGCGTATTGATTAATTGCTGAGATAGAAGAACTAACTATTTGCTTCAAATCTATGGCGGTGGCTTGCGACAGTTATTTCGGTGGCACACCACAGGTACATATTAAATTTACGGAATTTACGGAATATTTTATGGAGTGAACAAATTTTCAAACTTGCTGAAGCATAGAAAAAGCAGAGTGTGCAGGTTCCGGTATTGCATTCAAAAATCAGAAAACTTAATCCTTGAAAAATACGATCTCCTACAAAAATTTTCGAACATGAAAAAACAATAAATGACATAGCTGATAAGGTTGAACAGCAAGTGTCGAACTAAATGGGATTGATTGCTTGTAGTTTTTGAATGTAGATGCGTAATGTTTGTTTATAATGTTAATTGAGTGTATTTTGAAAAGTAAAAAGTATATATTGAGTGAAGCATCGTAAAGAGAACACAATTTTTTTAAGTGAAAAAATAAAGGCAATTAATAATGTATTTTGAATTGTATTGATGCGTCTGTACTATAAAAAATACTATAAAAAATATAAAAATATATAACATTGATTACCTTTATTTTATTTTTTCACTTACAGTAAAGGGTGTCCGCTTTAGGGAGGGGGTTAAAGATGATTTTTAAAAAGAGATATAACAGGTGGCACACTGGACACCTGAACATAATAAACCCTAATTTAACAGGCGCACTAATCGAAAAGTTAGCCATCCCTAGTCTAGTAGAAGGGTTGACTTCCTAAAATGCTTTTTACCAGAAATTGCTTCGTCTTCGTGTTAAGATATATAGAAAATTTCGAGTAGCGAGTCTTTTCGTTGAGAAATTACTTTGCAACGTAAATTTTTGTAAAGAAAGGATTTTAAAGATGTTATTGCTCTAAACCCAAGTAGATGAAAAGAAATTTTTAGTATCGTAGTACTTTATCGACAGTTTTAAACAAAATCACGGTATTCATCTAGATAGTATTCGTAGTAAAAAAGATTTTTCCTAATGAGTAACTAAATTGCGATATTATAAAGATATATATGTTACTTATCAAATGGATATTTTTTTTCTGAAATTGTGTATATTGTGTAAATAAATAAATGTTTAAATTAAGATTAAAATTATGTCTAAAAGTATTAAAATATTTATGGTAAAAAGCTGTTTTCAGCTATAATACATTACACAAAATCTAATAAAGTTTGAAAAAAATCATATATTATAATGATAATGTTTTAACTTGAAACTTTAAAGTGAGGGGGGGGAGTTTTTTTAGCATTTCAGTACCTAGGCTTCTAAATGAATACAGTAGCTCAGAAAATCTATATAATTTTCAAATAAAATTTCGTTGCTTAGTAATTTCTTTTAAAAATTTTTATTTTTCATCGAATTCTGTATGCTTCAACTAGAATCTGCGTGGTTTATTGCCGGAACTGAGCATCAGCATGACTGATTCAAGGTGAATCAATGTGGAACACGTTTAAATGGGAATGGGCAGTTTTTTTTTTTAATTAGCTCTGTATCCATTATAGAAGTGATTCATGATATTTCTGCAAAAGAAAATAAATAAAACTTATAAGTAAAATTATGCTTTGCTTCAGAAATAAAATTACGCTTCATTTATAATATTTCTTCTTCGAGAATACTTGTGAATACTTTCCCATTTTAGGAGAAATCCAGCAAAAGCATTTTTTACTTTTTGGAAAATGTCTTTACCATTTTGTGTCGTCATTGATGGGAAAGCAAATAATTCTTTCGTACAAATTTGATTCAACTCTATGATTAAAATATAGCCAGTTGAGCGATAGCAGTTGTATCTTTGCAATATAAAGTGCTTCAAATTTTAATACGATATGTTTAATGTGTATTCCTTCAAATCCGAAAGCTTAAGAGCAATGGAAAATGCTTCAAATGGAAGCAACACGTTAAGCAATGGAAAATGCTTAATGTGTATTCCTTCAAATCCGAAATAGTTTCTAAATATATCAAATCAACAGGTTTTTCTTACTGCATTCCTAGCAAATAATCGTCAGTTCACTTTTGAAATCAACGATTCTCAGGATCTACTTTTCTCTTCTTTGTCGAAGCTGTCTTAATTATTACGTGATAAAAAATTCAAAAATGTATGAAAGTGAAACGCAGCATGGAAACTGACAGCTATATACACCAGCAGAAAGTGATCAAACTAACGGCAGCAAACGAGACAGACGAGCAACAAAGCCATGACCACAGGTGAACGCCTTCAGTTAAGGTGCTGTTCCTATAAAGTTAAAATAGGAATAAAAAGCGTAAGAATGGGTGAAAAACTGTAAACATAAGAATTTTTACAGACTTGTTCATTACAACTTCGAGTGTGTAATATTCAAATTTAAGCAGTAAGCGTCGAAACTCAATTATATCTGGGATAGTCATCGCGGATCGTACAGAATCGGAATGTGGGCCAGATTTTGCATATACATGGATCAGAGAGCTTCGATAAAGGTTCAGTTCTTTCTTATTTATTGACGAGATGTTTTCGAACCGGTACACAAAATTAGGTGTCATAAATGCAGATTTCGTGAAATGGAAAGATAGAAGCACTGTTTAAAGCGGTCATGGATGTGATTGGTTTCGGCGAAGATGTAGTGGTTACGAATGCCACTGAAATAAACCGAGACGAAGAATTCGGTAGAAGGCAATTCCGAAACGACCATTTCTACTATTTCGGAAATGTAAAAGAAGTGAAAGGGGAAATCAGTAAATTAAAACGTTAAACACGGTGTACAAACAAAACAACGCACACACACATTATCAATGAAGACATAACGTAAGGCCTCTTTTAATATAAAAACATATCCATCGTTCGTGAAGTCATAGTTGTTGTTTAATATAAAATTTTAATGAAAAAAAAAAAAAAACGGAGATTAGAAAGGAAAATTCGGGAATCTGCTCCTGTACACTCTAACGTGAATCTCGTGCCAACTCGATCATCTTATTCTATTATTAATACTTACCATTATTATGAAAATATGTCATTGGGTATGTATAAAACACAATTTGAAATGTTATCATAGAAAAAAAGGGGGGTCGTAATTCATATCCGAAACTTCGCAGCGAGAAGAAGCTGTAAACGTTGCAAATCTAAGTATGGGCAGATGCAGATTCCTGAATGAGTACTTTAGAGTTGCATTTCGCCGAAAAGTTTCTCAGTGACTAGTTCAGGTTAGATTTTTGGACTGCTATCTTGACATCAGAGATATATTGCGTTTTCGTTATATTTTGTTAATATTATCAGACATGCGGATAAAAAACACTTTATGTAGCGGGGAGTAAGTATCTGAAGAATGTCCGTATATGCCATGATTGGAGACTACCGAGAACTCAAGTAGGAAAGATAGTCAGCCTCCTAGAGCTACCCTTATTAAAAGCGACGTACAAAGAAGAGGGCACAAAATTAATATTCGCAACGTACATATAAGAAAAAATATTCGAAAAAGTAGCTTGTCATGGAGTAGAAGTCACTAAATGTTGAGTCTCGAATGCTGCGCTACAAAGTCACTCTAAAACGTAAAAATTGATGCAGCCTGAAACAATAATCCGATTGCAATGAAACTTCGTATGCAAGTACATTGTAATCGAATATGCAAATGATTAAAATTAACTTTTAATTATTGAATAGCCAAAGCTCCAGCACATGGGAACTGAACATTCTGAAGATATATTTAGAGCGAAATTTGATTTCAAGGGCAAAACTTTTATTAGGTTTATATTTCGGCTGTCTACTCCGACTGGTAAAAATGTCTCTGAACGAATTCTCGCTAATTGCGAACATATGCTGCAATTTGAAAGAGGTCGTGCTATGGCCTGAAAGGAGTTGATCGGCCAATATGAGAATCTCTCGAATTTAGAGGATGTCGAATGAAATAAGATGGTATTTAAGGCCGAGTTTATGTGAGTTATTAAATATTGTATATCTTGTGTCCTTTCAGTTTGCACTTCAAGTGTGTAAACCTATATATCGCTGCGTTATATTCAAAAACACTTTTAGCAATATCCCTTCTGTTGAGATCAAGGATTTTTTAATCCCAAGAAAATCATATCGTTATGCTTTTAAAAAAGAGGTGAATCTGGAGAAATAACATAAAAGTTTGATATGATATTAGGGAAGGGAAACCATTTCTTGTACCCTCGCTATGATTGTTTTAAATTTCCAATTAATTTCCGAGAAGGTGACTTAGGAAGAGATCATCTGCCAACTCTCCTCTGTGGTACCTCAGCAGCAAGAAATGATGGAAAAAACTCTTGCCTGAGGATCGCCATATCACTTATGTGCAGGCTGAGAACACCCTAAAGATCAGTCGAGGAATATCAGCCAAAGAACCTCTATGTAAAGAAGGAAAGGCTCCGTAGACGTAATGTAAACCACTTTGTCTGCAACGCCGCTACAAAGAAAAGGGAACATTCGCCAAGGGATTTGGCGACGGAATTTGTTGGCGAGAATTTCCTCTCTGTGATGTGCCGGTTCTTTGGTACCTAGCCGAAATTTTCCACCTCCGCGACGTGTATAGGAAATTGAGGAACACGGGTTAAGATGAATCGTTCTTTGACTTGTCGCGATAATTTAAACTCGGAAATGATGAAATATTAGGTGAAGTTTCACTTTCACTGGCTGTTGAACTTCCATTATCCATTGTCCAAACCAAAGAACCTATTCTTTGTTTAAACTCTTGCTAAACGTAACGGTCGAACCTGTCCAAACCAACTTCGACATTCAGCTTCGAGCTTTGGCTCTTTTTGGCGACAGATATTTCACGCATGCGCAGTTGTTTCCCTTTTCGTTGGAAGGGAGCCACTTCTGCTTCTGCGAAGTTTTCCTTCTTAACAGTACATATTCTTTGTATCAGATGTGTTCTTCACGATCACCTTATTTTCAGGAAGCAACAACGGGAAGCTTATTTTTCGAATGGGGAGCCTTTCCTTCTGACTAATGAACAGAGATTGTTAAGATAACGCAAGAAACGAGCAGATGTCAGTTTTGTAATTGCTTGGATGATGTCATGTCCTTTCAGAAGTCAAATAACCTTTCGTGGAAAGATGGTTGCTATTGCCTGAAGAGATTGGATTTCTGCGTGTTGGTCCGCGGAAAGTATTTCATTTCCCTTCTACCACCCGAAGGAAGCATTCCCTTATCCGCCACCTTGGGGACGTGTCGTCGAAGGGTTACAGGCTTCCCTGAGAGAAGTTTTATATTTATATGGAGCTATAGATAGGAGAGTAGCATTTTATGAAAGACTTCTAAGCCAAATTATGTGAGGATGAGAACTTTCAAATAAAATTTAATGATCAATGGAGGTTATGCTCATAATGAACTTTGTTTTGATCGCCATAATTTTGTGTATTGGAGCGATTTGAATCTATTAGCTATCTGTCTATGTTAACTCACCGCAAGTAACATTTTGGGCAGCTAAATTAGGCTCAGTAATCTTTGAGTTGCTGTTAGTGGTAATCATTATCGTGTCGCATAAATATGATTGCGGCTTCGAATTCATTATGATGGTAAAGTTTAGATACAGTTGGACGGTACATTACTGCATTGTGTGTTGCTTCAGAAAAGGGCTCCGTGGCCCTCAAAATGAATATCCATTTATCTCTGAACATAAATTCGCTCGATTTCATGTTGTGGTGTGCTCATAGATGTATTATGTACAATTACAAATCCTACAGCCCTGATAAATTATTAAAAAAAGCGAGGCAATATTTGTTGAATTGCCGTCGATTAAGGTTGTAAAGTTTGTTGAAGGTGTTTCGCGGAATATGTTAAATGTCCCGGATGATATGCACAATATCTTGAATATTTTATCTAAAATTTCATATAGCATGTTTCATTTTCTAACAAAGAATCTTTACTATTCTGATTTTGTAATAAGGGATTTTGTGTAAATTACTACGTCATAAGTAAAAAAGATCCTTGTTTTATCGGATCATATATTTTAACAGCATAAGTTAAATTATTTTTTAAAAACTCTTGTAGGTAAGGAAAAGGTGTGAACTGTTGATAACAAAGCAATCGACGGTTAGATGTTTTGTTAATACAGCAATGTCAAGGGGGGAATCACCCGTAAAAACAGTACTGAATTTTTTCTCCCCTCTCCTTAAAATTGGTCAGTTTCGACGCTTAAGCCTCAATATACACTCACTTCCAAAAGTTAAGCACGGAGAGGAAAATGCTAATTTCCGGAAGCCAATCAGAATTGAAGAGGATGCAATTCGCTGCAGTGGAAGTATGCAAATATGTTAGGTAACAGCCAATCGCGCTTTCACGTCAAGAAATATGCAAAAGAGGCAGTCTTATAAGAAGCCAGCTTTATGAAGGGTCACAGAAGTTGATTGTAAGTGCTGATAGAAGGTGTTTAAAAATTTTCGTACGATTTATTTTCAAGACATACGTGTTTCTGTGACTTCCAGAAGACGAATAGAAGATTCTGAGCGCTGGCGCATTGAAGCAGGACAGTCGGTCACAGATGTTGCTCTTTTCTTCGGCGTTCATCATTCTGTTATTTCACGTTTATGGAAACAATTCCAAATCACACAGACAGTTGTCCGAAGGCCCGTAGCCGGTCGCCAAAGGGTTACAACCCTCGCGGAAGATATATATATTGCTATTGTAGCCGAGCGGAATCGTAGATATGAATAGACTGTACGCCCAGGTACCTCGAATTTGTGTTCCTCTATCCGTCCAATCAAGAGGGGCACGATTACAGTGATGCTGGAACATGCCAATTGGAATGTGTCTGACTGGGGCAATGTCATGTTTACTGATGAGTCAAGATTTGCTCTGGAGCCAGATGACAAGCGTATAAGGATATGGCGTGAATAACGAATACGCAATCAGTCCCAAAATATCACCGAACATCACGCATTCCGAGGCGGAAGCATTATGTTGTGGGCAGGGATTTCATTAGGATATCGCACCGACCGACCTGCACATCTTTAAACGGGGTTTTTTGACAGTCCTGTCCGGTATCGAGATGAAGTCCTAGAACCCATTGTGAGATTGTACGCTGCAGCAGTTGGCCCTACTTTTGTTTTAATGGACGATAACGGACGTCCCCTTATAGCTAACATCGTCGATGACTACTTGGAGAGTGAAAGGATTGCGCGTATGGTGTGGCCAGTATATTCGCCCGACCTTAATCCCATTGAATATCTTTGGAATGCTCTCGGCCGTGCTGTATCTTCACGTTTCCCACCTCCAGCCACTCTTATTAAACTGGAAACTGCTCTACAAGAAGAATAGCGATTGCTTAATTCTGCGGTGGTTGACCACCTAATTGGAAGCATGGTCAGAAGGTGTAAACTTTGTATACAGATGAGGGGGGACCACATACCTTATTAATGTCCTTTTTTTCCATTTTATGCTGTTTATTTTCACTTTATACATAATTCTGTTTAAGTCTCCAGTATATCATTATCTGATAACTTACAAAAATTTAATATTGTTTTCATTTCTGTATATAATTATGGATTTTGTTTTATGCATAAATATATATGCTACTTTCCTGCCGAATTTTGTGTCAATCAAAGCAGTATTTGTTGATTTTTTTGCGTTTTACATCTTCGTGCTTAACTTTTAGAAGTGAGTGTAGATTGGTAGCAGAATAATATCCGAGTCTTTTCTTCTTGCAATGCGTTGAAAGTTGGTAGAGATGAGAAAATTGATCTCTGAGTATCGTAAGAATGTGCGAGCGCACGCAGCTTCAGGAATAATGGAATTTATGTAATGAAAAATTAGCAGTTGTGCCATAAACTCGCTATGTTCACGTGACTGGGGCTCGGAAAGCTTTACTAAAAAATAGTTTAAGCGTACGTTAAAATGTGAATAAAATGTTCGAGTGAGAAGGGGAAAAAGATATGAATTCATTTTTATTTACTTTCGTTCCTAAGTGTGTTTCAGATCTTTTTGTATGCCCCTCGTAATTATCCAATGACTAAAGTAGCCATATTCCCAAAGAACATATTCGACTTATGTGACAAGTTTTTCTCTGTATTTATAGCGATAAATTATCGGAATTCTAATAATTAGATTTCCGTTATATTTTTTGGCCAAACCATTTTGATAATTAACTATAGAAATTTCGGAGTTTAGCCTGGTTACCTGTAGCAGAAGAATAGATACTGCTTTTGACATCTGCCAGCCCCATTCCCTTATGATCGAATGAAGCGAATTGAAATATTTTGTCTCCCCGGCTGATCACACATCTATTTCATATTAATGATTGCAAACGTAATATTAATTTTGTTCGTTCAGCACATTCATTCATGGATACATAGAACCCTCGTGAATCTGTTTGCATGAGCCTTGAGATAACGTTTACGGTTTGTTCTTTCCTGTCAGCGTTCGAAAGGGCAGAGGAGAATGGTTGCGCATCATAAACGAAATGGCTTGAGCTGTTACATAAAACATGGCGCGTATCCATCTATTTATCTGTCCACATAATATACGACAGAAATAATTTGCGACGCACAAAAGACGAACGGTTCGATATTTAATTTAACTAATAAACGCCCCGGATGATATTTCGGCAAAGAATGTACTAGTGCGTGAGGGAAGGGGGAGAGCAGGAAATCGTCGAGCAGGGGGAAGGAAATTTATGAGCAAATTAAAATTCAAGCGAAATATTCGCTCCAATTTACCGAAGAGCAGAAAAGGCAGTGAAAGTTAAGGAAAGGGGGTGGGAGAAAATAGCAAGAAGACAAAACAGAAACGTTAAAAGCGTATCGAAGTATAAATGACGGCAATAACTGGTTTTGAAAGGGAAAATTGGGCGGTATCATTTTTATAAGGAGACACGCGTAACGAGCAGTTCAGTAATTTAACTTTACGCGGATGAAAGGGGTGGTAATACCTGCTGGGGTGGATAGGCTAGAATGGATAAATATTTGACTGATGAAAAAGATTATTAACAGAGGGACAGAATGAGCTGCGTTCCCCCTTCCTTGTGATCGATCGAAAACCGTATATGTTAAATAAGCAGCTTCTTCAGGAAAGGAAGGACGATCGCCCTGATGGATCGGTTTAGATATCTGTTTTCAGTGCGTTAGGTAAATGGGATATTATATTCTGGTACTTATCCGGTACCTTTAATATTTATCGAACCTTAAATATTAATGAGCGAAGAATATGGCGATCGAAAATTGTTATTTCTTTAAAATAGTGTACGAAAAACCCAGGCGAATGCTGAGGGATTAATTTCCATTGCAGTCGCCGTTAAATATATTGTAAAAAAGTAAAAAATAAAATAAAATTATCATTGCAATAATATACCATAATATTGGTTATTGGTGAAATATTCTTCATTCCTCATTTGCGTTATCTCTCATACAATAACTGTGAGCTGATAATTCCGGTTATTCAGATAACTAGTCATTTCATTTTTCACTCTGTTTAAGGGTAAAGTCGAAGGTTTTCATATATAGTGTTATTTAGTTTAGTGTTATTTCTACTTTTACACAAGTTATTCTGTTTTTAATTTGCACGTGGAATTGTGAATCTTTTCCTAACTTAATTTTTACAATATCCGTAATAAACGCATGTACTAGTACTCCGACCAGATACCTTTAAGTGAGGTAATGGAATCAAAATAATGTTACCTTTTCTCGTGTCTCTTACTATTTAATTGAGTCGATTAAAAATTCCCCCCCCTCCGTGTATATATTTTGATGTTCATAATATTGGAAAACTTTTGAGGTTGAATCATAAGATAGATTTTCTCAATTCAGACAACCGAATTCCCTTTTGTGATAAGTGTGCATCTTTAAATAGCTTTTAATCTCAGAGCAGTGTCCTGAAAGAGAAAATATTCTCATCTCTAAAAAATAAATAAGCAACACGGGGGGGGAGTTTTCCCTTTCTCCCTCTCCGTATAATTGGTCAGTTTTGACACATAGATAGATAGCATACAACACAGATACGTTAACATATAGATAGTTTGCTCTTAGTTTTTTTCCCCTCATCTCTCACTGCAGAGTTAGTAACTTCGACCAGAACGAACGATGCTATATAAGAATATATCTTGTTTCAAAAAGACATCGGGAGTAACTGCTAGTGGCATTAATGGCCAAAGGGACAGAATACTTTTAACAAATGAGTTCGTAAATTAATATCGACTAATATGAATGAAAAAATGCTAGTAGGAAACTAAAAAAATTATATCATGAAAATTTTATTTTGTCAGTACGGGAACAGGCTTTCTTAAAAAATTTTCTTCCCGTATTTTAACGTAATTATGAGCTTGTTTTCCTTAGAAAAAGGCATGCTTCTTCAAAGACATCCGCTCTTCTCATGTAGGTAGCCTTAATTTGTCATAAACAAATAATCCAGTTTTAGAAAATCTTCAAATAATGCTTGTGCTGATCGCATTGAAATTATTAGTCCCGAAATTTTCCATCATATATCCGTTTGTTTCACAGTCCCTTCGCAACAATATTCGAAGTCCAGCTTGTCTTGGTGGAAGCCGTATCTTTTTCTTCTGAGTACATGTCCATGTTTTGTTGATGTTAAGTTATTCAAATAATGGCAAAGCACGCAAACGTTATCTGTCTAAGGAGAGGAGTGCCTTCATGGAGAACTTCCTAAGAGAAACTGGCACGCATTCACGTTATACATGGAGAAAGCTAGCCATGCAGCCATCCTGTTCCGCTGGGATGGAATTTCCATTGTTCAATGGTCTTACATCACTCTCTAACTGATGGAGTCCGTGTTTTATTAGAATTTACTGAGACAGACGTTAGAGTACTTTGAAAGTCACTCTGCAAGCCATTCTGCAGTTGACTAGTTATTTCGTAGCTTCTACTTTACCTTTTTGGTCTCGTGATCACTTAAGAAACCATTAAATTTAGCAAGAAAACTGCTCCAAGACTGAGTTTCATGGGAAATTTCCAAAATGTTTTAGATTTCTCCTTCTGAAATTCGACGAAGATTCTGTCTTCGACGTCTGGCTGACGAGATCTTGACTGCTGGTGGTTTAGGTTGGTTTGGTTTATTTGATTACGGGAAAGCACATTAGGGCTGTCTGACTTAGAGGAGAGATGCCTTCGTGGATGCCCTAGGGAAGCTGGCTCGTATACACGTTACACATGCGGAAAACCACGAAAACGCCCATGCAACCAGCCCTTTCGTCTGGAATCGAGCCCAGGTCGGAATTACCCCTGGTGGTTTTGGAAAGAAGTCGTGAAGGTGTGTTAAAAACTCTGAATTCTATATTTAGAGCAGGACTCTCAATTTTTTTTCCTCCTCGGTACACTTTTAATAGTTTGATTAATAAGATAATTTAAAAAAAAGAAAAAAAGAAATTACTTAGTTAACTGATTGATATACCTGTAATATATTTTGTTTTATGGTTACTTTGACTTTCAATGAGCCAGGTTGATATGAGTTAATCGCTCTTTCTTTGTTTTTCTCTTGCATTTTGGGGGTGGGGTGATTAACCGCCTAGAATCGTATTTAAATGAATTTATGTACTCCGAGTTCCAAAAAAATGATGATCATTTTGTTGCTATTTTAAACTGTACTGGCCCCGGTCTGCTCTTGTACCACAATCTGAACTTTCATGTCAGCGATGTGAGAAATTTGAAAAACTTTCTCTTTAGCTGTTTTAAGCGTTTCCAGGTAAAAAACTGGAAACATAGTTGGCACTCCGTTTCTCATGCGTTGCATTTGAGGAAGTTTTAAGACTGTAATATTTTGGCTTTCTAACTCTTCTTTAATTTCTTCTACTGGCGTATGAACTGTGAGTACTTTAATAACTGTCTTTAAATTCTTATCGCTTGTATCGTTTAGTAAGAAGGTATGAAATGGTATCTTTTGTTTTTCTAGGTAATCTTGCACATTTCTAAAGTCGTCTGAATTAAAAAGTTGTAGTGTAATATTATCGCCCTCAACTTTGCTTTCGAGTTGCTGAATTTTGAAATTTTCTTTAATATGCTTGCGGAATTTCGTTCGAGCTGTGTAGGTATCTTCCTAACTTGAGAGGCTGTGATTCCTCGAGCCCAGTCACGTGGGTGGTCACCCTTCCAGGTGTTGGCCCCGAGAGAAACCGCTTGAAGATGCGGTTTACGTTGAAGCTGAAAACCAAATCCAATTTTAATACTGATATATCTTCAGGTGCAAGTTATTCTTCTTCCTCGGCTAATTTCATCAGCGCTAAAGCAGCTTGAAATCCAGCTATCATCTTCTCTGCTGTATTTCCCGCTGTCCTTATTTTCTCAATATGCCTGAAAACTGTGCTGACCAAACTTTTAATTTTCTGATCCTTTAGTCAGTTGATCGCTTCTGTTATCTCGTCAGGTGGCGGCTGTAATTTTTTTTTTTTTTTTTACTCTGGTGCTGTATAGGGCTTTCCGTCTGGTTTCGGCTGTTTTTTCATCGGGTTTCGTAAGCTGTGGGAAGTCATTTGGAGATTCTGCAGGATTCGTTTCTGCATTGGCTGCTTCCTTTCGAACTTTTTCGTGTACTCTGAACAACCACGATATGAACTCATGTGTGGTTGTCCACAGAAAAGGCATGTGGGTTTCTCGCCTTCTTTTAGTGTGCATTGGTTGCTTCGATGGCTACCTCCACATTTGCAGCATTTCTTGGGGTTTGTACATAATTGTTGAAAATGCCCAAATTGCTGGCATCTGTAGTATTAAAGCGAGCGCTTCCGTGGTGAATATTTTTCAACTTTAACATTTGCACTGAACATATTGTCCAGCTGATGAATTGCGTAGCCAGTTGCGCTTTTCCTTAGATCTACGATGAAGGTTGGCAGTTTCTCAAAGTTGTTTTTCTTACTTTTCTTAATTTATCTTACTTTCAGCACGGGGAACTATCTTCTTTCGAAGTCCGTCATATTGCTTCTTCTGTAACTGTGTTAGGCAGATTCTTCATAACCACTCGTAACGGCTTCTCGCTCATAACCTGAAAGGAATGAAATGGTATCTCCCTCTTTTGCAGTAATGCGGTAGTTTTTCTGTAGTCAGAGATGGTTTTCCATATTCACATATATTGACCTAAACTTCATTTCGGCTTCGAATTCCTCCTCACAGGTTTAGATTAACAGCTCGTGTATTTTTAAGCAATCAACTGCATGCTGATGGGTGGGGGCGTTTCTTCGGCGTCGTTAGCTCCTCATTCCGCTTTCTCGTCTGAATGTAGTACTTCGAATTTGTTATCTTCAGCAATTTTCAAGGGAACTTCCGGCAAGGGGATTTTTGCAGTTTTCGTCGGTGTCAGCCATTTTCCCTCCCTTTCTCTCTTCCGTTTTCCTTCCTCAGCCAGTTTCAGGTGATAGAACTCCTGCTTGAATATTTCGTCATTGAAATCTTCGATTAATTCCGTTAATTCATTCAGCGCTGCATCGTATCCTTTAGCTTTGACTAAGGCTTTAATCAGTGCGGTTTGCACACTATCATCAGTCTTTTGAGCTATTTCTGCATCAGGCATCGTCTTTGCTTTCTTCTTCTTGCTCTTCGAAGGTGTTTTCAAGAAATCCTCTTTTCTTAGTGGAAAAGACTTTGTAGATGGAAAAGACTTCACAGAATCCTTCTCGCGCATTTTTTCATCGGTAAGGAAACGTGATGTCCCTAAAAAGGACATTTTATACCCTAAGGTATCTTAATTTATTGCAAGGTAGAAATCACTGACTGCCTACGGTACTGGGTCAGATATCAGGCAATGGTGGGAGAGAAACTGCAGTACGTATATCACGTTCGGAGTCTCAGCTAAAAAGACTGTCACCTCAAGGCTCTTAGCAACGACAGGTGCACTTGCTGTCCGTGCCACGATGAATTTCGTGACCTTTTCTGATGTTACAACAGCAGCAGATTAAAGTGATGAGGGTTACCTCGAGAATTATAATTTCTGTTGAGCTTTTCGTATGCATTTAAAAATTTCAGAAATGAGATTTTTTTAGTTTAATCACTGTTTGCATAAGTCCTTTAATTTCAGATGTCTACTCTTTGTTCTTAAAACAATATTTACACAGTACTTACTGTATGTATTTATGCCTTCAAACAAATACATTGTCTATAGAATTAAAAGTTTAATTCGCCGATAGTGGTAAGCGTCGCTGACTGCCGTGCCGAAGGGTCCGGGTTCGAATCTCTGAGAATGCATAAATGTTTTTAAACGTATAGTGTCCGTGCGGCATGTGGGCACTCTAAATATGCGACGAGCCAGAAGTCCTCTCGAGAGACCCCCTGAATCCGTCCTCCCGGGGTGCTCGCTGTGGAAATTGGAGGCGGAATTGAGCTAAAGGCAGTTGCAAACGACAGGCGTATCTTGCGCTCTTTTGCCACGAGGAATTTCGTGGGCTTGGGCTAATTTTTAGTCGTTGGTTGTCAGCTTACAGAAAAAGTAATATTTGCAAAATAATGAAAGCAGTTTACGTCTAAGTAAATATGTATATATATTATTACATAAACGTAAAGAATTTAATTTTAATTAACTTCAAAGGACAGATTGTAATGTTTTGAAAAGAGAAACGTTGTACGAATATTTTTTTAACAAAAGGCTGAAAAAAAAAAGAATTCTTGCTTATTTTTTTATCTTGTTTTGTAATCGATTTAAAATTCCAGTAAATGCAGATTGCAGTTTTATTGAAAAACTAGGGAGGAAGCTTATCGATAAAACATTGAAAGTATTGGAAATAAAGGAATTCACAAAAAAACTGCAAATGTGTTTGTTCATATAGAAGTACATAATGGTGGGGAAAAAAATTAACTGCTAAGGTAGTGTGAACTGAGCATAGAAATCTAATTGTAACTGGTGGCGTAGTTCTGTTTTAAAGGTTTCGTGAGGAAATTCGCCATTGGCGATCAATTTCATCAGAAAGTAAAACATTCAACTTTATTATTATGTATTAATTATTAGCAGCTAATTTTGTTTTAAATTGTGTGTTTCGAGATGAGTAGATTCATATACATATATTTTAAAATAACTGAGAGCTCAAGATGAAGACTTTCCTTGCCAGATCAAAATTTTCCGAACACATTGTACATTAGGTTACTAAATCATTACCAATTGCTTCTTTTGTAGTAATTTCGCATGTTGCCTCATAACCGTTAAAATTATATTTCAAATTTATTGAACAAAAGCGCAGTTTTCCACTCCATCTTTTGTGAAGTATAAATCATAGATTATCCCCCCCCCGTTATGATCATATGTGTGTGGTATACCTTCTGCTTTTTCCTATTTCTTTATCTCCAGATTCAAGTAAAGGTAGGATTTAGTGATAAAAACATTGTTTTTATGAATGCAGAGAGCTAAACTTCTTTACCACCAGCACAATAGAAATAAGTAATTTATTGTCATTTCGTTGATAGTACTTCAAATGAGGCCAGTATTGCGCATCTTGTTTACATTGTATACTGCCTTCTTTTCAAATCAAAAATGTAATTTTTTGTTTTTCATTAGTCCAAAGGGGCGGTTTGCCCAGAAGGACTACTAATTTCGTTTTGGAATTTTGCGTTGGTTGCGTTGGTTTTCAAATTGTTACCACCAGATATTATCGCCCTATATTGTATTTAAAGAAATTATGTATGTGTCTCTCATTGTGATAAAACAACGGTACCTAGAGCCATCATATTTTGAATATTCAACGTTTCCATCCGAATATGTGCATTTGGAAGCCCAATTTTGGAATTTGTTTTATTATCGATTTCATATTTTGTAAAACTAAGGAATCTTTAATTTACAAACTCAAGGATTCAAAGCGAACAATGGCAACGTTGTACAGAAAAAAGATTTTTATCTCCAGCGCGCGAGACTGTGTATCGGAAATTCTAAAGATAGGCTTATTTTAAAATTATTTTGCGATATTGCTCTTGAACTGAATTTTATGGTTTAAGTGCGAACAACATGATATTTAATAAATAAAGGTAATACACAAAATGTTTAAAAAACGTGCCTTCGGACGTTGTTTAAAATAGGAAACCTTTCAGGTTTTTCTTTTATATATATTTATTTATTTTTACCACTTTTACTTTCGTACTACCCATGCAGTTAACATGTATTATGTTTATTTTTAGCCTCCCGGTAACGTCCCTGGACAACCAATGATGCCAAGTGGGATGGATCCCTCCAGGCAAGGTATGTTAGAAGTGTTGTCGCTTCATGTTAATTTTATTTTCTTCAGTTCGTAAAACAACCTTTTCATATCATGTGTGTAAAAATTGATTGGAGTTTTATTGAAAATTTAATGATTAATTTAATGCTGACTTCTAATTCGCATCGCACTAACGTGCATATATCGCCTTCTAATTGATTTCCTTACTGCGAAAGCTGACGGCACATATTCGTGGTTGTAGTTCCTAAAATGTTCTAACGTAAGGTAAATTAAGCGATAAAAATATCTTTACATTCATAACAGCGTTTTATTGGCAAACAATTCTAAAATAGCAAACTGATATTTTAAAATAATGCTGAAAATATGAAATCAACTTTGATAAGTTAAAACATCACTAGAAAATGTAGATTAATACAGAAACAAACATTAGGGCAATCATATTAATATAGCTGGTGGTTTCAGGTGTAATATCTCGTCATTATATCTAACTTCTGGTAGTTCATAGAATTCCAGAATTCCTGTGTGCGTTTTTCTTGCAGTGCAGAGTTTTCTTCCATCATGGCTAATGTATTGCTTTTGTAGTCATTTACACCTGAGCAACTAATTCCATTTAGTTGAAAATTTTAGTGGAACTTTTTTTTAATGTTCATGTATGCATGTAGTCTTAAATATTTTGATAGCAATTTTCTAATAAAACATTATTATTCCTTTTATAAATATGCAGACAGATAGCAACCAAAATATATAATTATATTTTCAGATATCTGATTTTCCGTTCATAGCACATATTCATAAAAGTCCTTCCTTCCCTTTGAAAAAGAAGAAAATTGTGTATTATCCAAACTCTTTGCTGGTGACAGATTTTTTGGCTGAAATCGTTTTTTCAGGCTACTTTTTAGTACCAGTTTTTGTTGGTCGGAAACTTAACTGTATTTGGGCTCATAGCGACCACCCTCTTTGTCATTTTCTTTGGGAAAATCATCACAAATTCTAATTAGCATTTTTACTATAGTCTGCTGTTCTTTTAACGCATGCTAACAGCGCTATAGTTTTCTTTAACTTTAAAAAAGGAAATTTTAGTATTTTCATATATTAGAACTTCAATTATCCGAAATGTGTCATACTAAGAGGTGTTCTGAAATTCTGTGGTGGGCATTCCTTTGCATTAAATTTACTCCCTCCCCCTTTTTAAGACTGTTATAAGAACAAAACTATATTTATTTTGACTGGACGGAATTTTTTTCTAAATTTTATTTTATTTTGGCGTTTAAATTTGTTTCTGGAGCCAAATGGGGGGGGGGCTACGAAGTGTGTAATAACTCAGGCTTTCAGAAATTTATATATTATTTAATACTATCATTCCTTTCAACGATATTTTAAAGTTGCTTGAATGCCATTAGCTGCGTTCTTCTCATCTCATCTTGGTCCGTGGCTCGGATGGTTACAGTAACAAGGAACTTTCAAAGTTTGGAAGCCTAAACATTTGAGTATTTTTTCACATCACTGTGTGTGCATCATTTCTTTTGGCATCACTTGCATTTTGAAAAATTGCAGTTTTTTCATTATACTGAATAACTGAAAACCTGGGTCGAATTAGTTTCTTGCACTTATCGCTCAAGAACTTCATCATCATGCTGATTATATACTAAAATATACTGCTGGCTGTTAAAACTGTAGCAGCAACAAGGACAAAACGTGCCCACCAGCGGAGGAGCAGTCGGGTCGCTGAACATTGGTATTTCGGTCCGGGGTTTGAATCCTGGTGAACGGGCTGGCTGCAAGGGTGTTTTCGTGGTTCTCCCCCATGTGTAACGTGTGTACGATCCAGTTTCCCTTAGAAAGTCCTCCACGAAGGTTTCCCCTTAGGAAGATATCTCTCAAGTGCTTTGCCATAATGAAATAACGCAAACCAAACTAAGGACAAAACTTAATACAAGTAAATTTATTTTGAAGCTACTAGTTACTATAAAGAGGATGTCATTCAACTGCAGGTATGTTGGGCGAACAAAATAGATTATGCTTAGTGCTGAATGTGATCACCATGAGCAACAATAACGGCTGTTATACAGTGAAGAATAGAATCAAAGAAATTGTGGATGGCATTGCGGGGTATTACAACCCAGGCTTTTAAAATCTTTGCCGGACTTCATGTAGTGTAGCCGCTTGTGGGCTCTTGTCATGGCATTGTGTACAGCATCATAAACCGATCTTGTTTATTCAGGTGAAAATATAGTGAAAGCGCGGGTCAAGGCTGAACTGGAACTTGCTTTGTGCCAAGGAAGTGTGCACTGAATGCGACGTGTGATCGCTCTTTGACTTGTTTGGAAGGAGGCTGCAGGGTGCTGCTGAATAGATACGGATAGCCATAGATTTGACTAGGTGTGGAATATAATGTTGATTAATAAAAATTGCCAGATATGGATGTCAAACGCGGGCGAGACTGGTATCCATTTGCACTGCACACTATAATTTCCAGAACTAGGCGGATGTGATGATCGTTAAGCAAGAATACAGTGCGCAAATCTTCTGTGGCTCCATACTTGCGCACTCCGGTGTGGTGTTGCATTTAGAAGATGACGTCATATCAATCATGCTTACATGTGTGTCGTTCAGCGCACCATGATTGTTGCGCACGCCTGTGCTGTGTCGTTTTAAAAGTACGCAAAACAATGATCGCCGTATAAAAAATTCGACATTCTCAAGATGAAGTCTCACCATATGTTCTGCATGTTGTATTTCTAATGCTAGGTTCATTATGTTGTGTGGAAAATTCTTACAAGATATCTCACTCCTCAAACATTGGTGTGTCAAGGTCATTGTGAGCCTGCTAGTCGTTATGTCCGTTCTTCCTGAATCCATTGGCTCTGTATTTTCGTGACAGTGGTTTCCATCAAACGCAAGTAGCAGTTTGGCGATATAACCGTGTATAGACATGGTGCGCCATTATTTTTCTGCCATCCAATTCAGCTATGTAATGCAATACCTTCCGTATTACTCTATACATTATCGGTCCTATTGTTTAAACAGAAAGGAAGAAGCATGATTCCCGATTGTAAATGGAAAGCTTCGGAACTTCGGCTGTGTGCCCCGAATATAGCATCATTCATCAGTGCAGTAAAAACCCGACTGTCCGACATTCAGCTTACCGCAAAACTAGAGTAATCAGAATAGTTTAGAATTTTACTATAAAGCAGCGTATTTTTGTAAAGGAAAGGTATCAGTTAATTACTGTTTATCTGTTTCACTCATGGATTTTGAAAGAGTGATTCAAATTTAGGTTCTCCCTTCAACGGAAAAGCCCACAGTGGGGTATTTTCAATGTTACTAGAACGTGGCATCAAGAAAAGTGTACATTAATGCGCAATATGGTGATGTAACGCGAAAAATTATGAAAAGTGATTTAAGTTTTGCATATACTATTGTAACCTAAATTTGTATCTTTCGTTATCTAACTAAATAAAGAACGGTTTGTTCTTGTAAACTTCTCCTGGAATGAATGATGCCAAATTTGTCGTATCTCCGCCAACTTACATGATCGATAGGATTTCATAACTGGATAAGATGTTTTACTTTCATGTTGTGCTTAAAGCATGCCAAATACGTCAACTTTTATCCCTAAAACTATCTTTTTTTCCCATTTTCCTTGAAATGGTATGTAATTTTAAATGGAGACTTTGGATGTTCAAATTGATAACAAATAAGATGACTACTTTTATAATTTTAAACCGACAATATTTCCTATTAATTTGGCATTTCTACCGTGAATTGCATTTTTTACACAGTTTTTCCGAAATTTTCGCGTGTCCATTACTCGCCATTTCCCGAGCTTATCGGATAGTCGAGCTTTTACTGTAGTGTCATACTGGACTTATTAAATGAGGCTTTCATGACTTGACGTTACTCAGAGGGGGAAGGAGGAAAGAGGTTCGTAAGCACAATATCCTTACTGAAAGATTACTTGGTAAAGGATAGAAATGAACGCATGCGAGTATATCTTGTGTTGGATAGCAACAGTGTTATAGACAGTTAAAAAAACACGTGCGAACTTGGGATGCAGAGGTGGAACAAACAAATTATTTCCTTAGAAGAAGATTGTACAATCTCCGAGTTGATGTAGAATCGAAATAAAACATGTTTAAACGATACAAGAATATACAAAGAAGTAAACACCAAACTACAAACAAGAAAAACGAATACGAAAATACAGAGTAATGGCAGACTTGACCTTTCTCTTTAATACTCATTCTAGAATGGTATTCCATATGCGTTGCATTTCTAATCGTTTTCACATTGATCGGCCGTCCTTCATTGGCAATTTTAATGGCTAGAGGTGAACTCAATTTTAAAAACTGATGTTTAGTTTAATTTTAAAAACTGATGTTTAGTTCATGATTCTTATCTAAAATTCGTAAGAGCTATCATGAGATTGGGTGATTTTGAAGAATTTTCTTCACCACAGTTGTATTTCACATCCATACCTTTTCTGAAAGCTTCATCGACGCGTCTTTACAAATGATTTTTAACGAACTCGGATAATCGAGGCTGTAATTATATGTTGTACTAAGTTTTGACTCATCGATAAGTATATCTGGTAGAAACTATGAGCAATTTCAGATACTACTTAAAAGTCGGCATTGCAATTTTCATGCTATGAAACCTGTACACATAAAACGTCATTTTAAAAGTAGTACCTCATAGGTTCGTTTTGTAAATTCTAATCAGCCAGTTTGTGCGGTATGGGAAAAGAAAGTATTCTGAGCGTTGGCAGCCATTTTAATTTTCCTTCCTGGGCGATAGCAATATAGCTGCGTGAAACCCAGAGACTCCCATAAAGTGCAGATCCATCGCACTGTGTGCCAAAAGATTCGAAGCCATCAAACGACGAAATGCCTCCGGTAACGGGTTATTACCCTTGGACGCAGATGAAGCCATTATCTCAAATGTCTCGAGGAGGTTTCGGTTTTGTTTGTTGAGTTGTTTTTTCCCCCCTTTCCGGGTGACTCCGAAGGTTTTGCATTCCTCCGCGCATTACGGAGTTTGGAGTTTTAACTTTGAAAATGCTCGCACTGTTTATGGTCCTCGTCCAGATTGCAGGGAATGTTAGCCGTAATTAATGGACAGTGTTTTGATTGCGCTGCAGTTTCTGTGCAAAGTTGTTTCTTTCTTTCAGGCACTTGAGTTTTAAACTCTTGCCATTTCGGAGTTGGATTGCCCTTTCTTTGCAGAAGCGCCAAGCTTAATGAGAATAAGGCCTTGGGAAGATTGTTTTTCGAATTGGATTCAGAAGTGAAGTTTAAAGTTGCAATATTCGGTTTATTAATTTTATTTCTTTTAGCAAATTAGTCAGAGAAATGCTATAAAGCAGAAAAAGTAATAGATAGAATTCGTTTATTTCACTCTTTAACGCGATAACTTTCTATCTGGAATAAAGAAAGTATGTTCCTAATATTTTTTTTTTTTTTACGTTCTTTGGGATTATCCATGAAGTACGATTAGTTGCATGTTGCCATATATGATTATTTTATTAAAATAGTAAGAAACTCAGAAAAATGTTTAGTTTCAAGCAATCAAGGAAATTGCTCGCAAATAATTGTCTCAATGGTACAGCATTTACCCCCAACTCGTATCTTATATAAAATCTTTGATACAGATAATTAGTTTTGAATTAGTCATTTAGTTTTGAAACAAAATGTTATATATGTTCTTACTGATGATGATGATGTTCCGTCAGAAATGTTGATCAAATCAGCGGCTGAAAATTCAGTCATGCCCCATTTCAGGTTTTCTCAGTTTAAAAACTCATCCCGTTTCACGCTTTCCCGATGGGTTAGGTAAGAGACGTTCTCATTTCAGCCTTTTATTCAGGATGTAAAATTCGAAAATATTAATCGAGGTTTCTTAACTGTGAAATATGTATGAAATAATGTTGCAGTGATGCTCTGGCCGTTCATGTTCAGATACAATTTCGAGACAGCATTAATATCACGTAAGGAGAATAGTTAATACAGTAAACATGGAAATATCCCGTATGTGTGAAATATGGTCATTTTGATTTTTAATGAATAATAGTCTCTAAAAAGGCTTGAAAATTCTACGCCTTAAATTAAAACCAAAAAATGAGAAATTTAGGAGGATTGTCTTAGCATTAAATCTAATTTTAAAATATAATGCTGAAAAGACTCAAAAAATTGTCAATAATATTGCTTTCACAATTTCTAATAAATTATATTAATTCTCTGAAAATATGCTTCAGGAAGAAGAATGTTGAGTCGTATATATAGAAATGGATTTTTTACGGCCATTTGCCTGAAATACTATGTTGTGTTCAAACAGATGTGTCCTCCTCCTGGCTGAAATATGTATTTTCCGTCAACCTTCAAAAACTATTTTCTTGTTTCACGAACAATTTATTTCGGAGTTATTTAAAGTATGTGAATTTTATTTTAGAATTCCTGCTTCAAAAACAAACAGTGAGAAGGTTTTTCTCGCTGATAAATAATATTCGATGACTTGAGAAGTAGAACTGATTTAATGTATGGTCAATGTGATATGCACTTAATACAATTTAAGCAATGATGTGTTTTGATTTTTTTTGGGGGGGAGGAGGGTAAAATTATTTGGAAAAAGAAAAAAAAAAAATCCATATTATCAGAGAAAGGCTGTAATGGCATGGGGTTTTTATGCTTTCGTTTCGGACGTCTGCTGAAGGAAAGAAGCCTGAAGTAGCACGATTTTTCTTACCATCTATAAAAAGCCTGAAATGAGACATCACGGAAAATTCGCGCGTTACTACGAGTTAACGTATAATTTTTCGTATTCTTTTTTTTATTATGAGAGTATTTGGATTTAACCGGTCGATTGTAAAATGTTTTAAATTTGAGATACACATTTAACACATTTATCTGAAATAAAGCGTTTTTCTAAATTGAATATTGCATTTGTGATCGATTTGTTTTGCTTAAATCAAATGTTATTATTTTCAGTAATTCCATCATAACCATATCTAATGTTATGCAAACAGATCCTTTGATGTTTTTAACACCGTACCTAACATCGAGAATGTAATTTGTTCGTTTGTCCAGAGGGTTGTAGTTTTGCGAATAGTCAGTAATCGATTCCGATGTAATTAAATATGACCTTTAATTGTATGCATGTAATAACTGTTTTCCTGATAGCTAGTATCATCATTATTATGTCGCGAGAATCGATCGTTCCCTGTATCTCCCCAAGGCGAAGCTTATATATACATGCTGTTGTTTTCTGAGTGCTTTGCTTTCGCTGGAATCATTAACGACAAACCTGAGCGTGTTCAGACTTGTAACGCATGCTTATATGATCAATAATCCAGTTACATCATCATCATCTGCGTGGCTAACACATTAATTCGTTAACAACAGATGCCTGTTAAACAATATGTTCAATGCAGAAAACAGCTTATGATTGTGTGGAACCCACTCGTTACGTGGTGCGTTTATTTTACTATTCTTTCTAACGATTTTTCCAGATAATGACGTGCCTCGCCTTTATTAACAAAAGCCCTTTTTTTTCTTTTGTCTTATGCATGCCTGCTTTGACTAACTCTTCCCTTTTACCCCTTCTGATTCCAGGTGACAGCGGAGAATTCGTTTCATGGCAAGGTAAGAAAAATGTGTGATATTTTCTGATAATATTTTAATTTTCAGGATTGCAAAACGCAGCTTTTTGTCAAGTATTTCAAAGTGGTTTCTGTTTTTCTTATATTAATTTGTTGTCATTGTAGCCAGTTTTTGTAAGCTGACATTATTAAAATTGTTGTATAGTTTTTTTGTTTTTTTTTTATTCGATAAGTATCTCAGATATGCGGTTACGTATGTAAAACTACGATACTGAGAGAGAGAGATCGGACAGGCAAATATTTCTTACTTGGATGTGATTGTTAGTTTTAAGGTTAAAAAAAAATGATAAACTATAATATTCGACATTCTTTTGATTCTTTAGTGTGTAAATGAAAATCAAGTGTTTTTAAAACATACACTATTACGTCTAAAAATAACATTTGGGGGCTCTGGAAATCGTACGCTTTATTTTCATATTAGCTGGCGCGAGCTTAAATTGCACCGGAGCCCTAAGTAAGAAGGCTCGAGCACTTTTATATAACTGAGCAACAAATTCAGTAGAAATTTGACCGCGAAAATTTTATTTTTTGCAATGAAATTATATTAAAAAGTAGCGCATTAGTTTATCTCTTTACATTTTATTTGATTAATTTAATCTTTAATTATTTTAATTAATAATTATTTTTTTTAATTTTAATTGAATAATATTAATTAAATATTTATTAATTAGATAATAGACTTTAACTTTTAAATTATTAATAATTTTAATCGTCATTTCATTTATTTACTTTTGTTCCTCTTTGCTGACGGTGTTCTATAGACTTCTTTCGGTATCAAAAAAATTTTTTTAAAAGAGAAGATGCAAAAGATAGATGAAAGAGAAGATGCTAATTGATATCTTTTGGCGACGGGGATCCCACTGATTTGCCTACTAAACCATTTCAAACTGCATTCTTAATTTTCGGACGAGACAATTAAACTGAGATGATGTTTATTAGCAGGATGAGCTGCAGAATCAATCAGTGATTATTCTGCGAGCTGATATAGTCCGGTGTTTGAACGAGCACATTCTGTGTGTGGTGCCATCTTTAGTTTTACAAACTGTTAATGAAAGATAAAATATCAACATACGGGAAAATGAATGCGCACATCGATTCATTATGATCAACATTCGATTCATTATGATCAACATACATTCGATTATGATCAAGCAGCTCATGGATCTGTCATAGCAACCATATAGTGCCGTAGTGGGCACTATATGGTTAGAGGTTTACTACTACTTTAGGTTAGAGGGATATGCACGCGGTTACGGTTGACCCTCACTTATTATGGCAAAGGGACTGGGTTAGTTGGCCCTGGTCATGGGGATTGCAGTGCCCAGCACATGCAGGCCGTAAGGACGGAGCGATTTTGCAAATTTCTGTTTCATAAATAAAGAGAACTCGCTTCCGCATTCTCCTTGAGCTACGTATAGTTTCCCGTTTGTGTGATACTATTATTTGTAGTAAATAATAATTTTCCTGCCCATCCGAAGTGATATTTAGAAAGACAGCCACGAGGATTTTTCCCTCAACAATTGGGGTCGGAAATGGGATGAGTTAACGCAAAAGCGGAAGTCTGTGCGTTTAGAGTAAACTTCTGTGGTGCTTCTGTTGGACGATGTAAAAGTCAGGTGTAAAAAAAACTTTTAGCAAATCTTTTGTAGTATGTGCAGAGACCAAGAAAGCTTCTTAACTAATGAGACGACACCAGTCACAAACTCCAGGATCTATGCGGACACCTTCAGCGAAAATCATACGACAACACTTACAGAAATGAAATGTAAATGGAATAACATCAGCCCCATATGCTTGTGTGGCTCCCGGGCAAGTGCCTAGCGGCCCGTGTGTTAAGACGATCTAGCGTCAAGCCTGAGCGCCAGTGATTTTCAATATTTTATGCGGTTTTAAAACTTAAATGGACTTTTAAGCTCACTTTGTGTTCTTAAGGAGGGGGAGAGGACATTCAAATATGTTTTGCAATGCATATTAAACGAAAATTCGTTTCCCATCACATATATATGTTCTGGAGAATAGACAAACTTGCGTATCCCTTTTGCTTTTTATTACTGTTTTAAAGAATGCTGGATTGGTTTTTCAGCACAGTAATTATTTCTTCTTCTATCTGAGGTCGCTCATCTTTTTGTGAAGAAAACTGTTCTATTTTATTGTTATTCCGTATATCCGGATCCACATTTTAAATTCATCTTTCATTTTCTTGCTGCGATCGGATGCAGACAAGCGGAATTCTCACGTTTCCGGAAAGTACCCGAATTATCAGAAACGAGTCCCAGTCGGGTACTTCAAGGAAAGGTTGGGGCTGGGTGGGTGAAGATGCATTTGTGATGGTACTCGCGGGATTACTTCTGTATGTATGTTAGGTGGTGGTGATCCTGCTGATGACTGGTGATAACGCGAGTCTTTCCTAAAACGAAATGATTCTGTATTCTCAGCAGTATACGTGTTTTGTTTGTTTTCTTTGTGTGAAAAATAAATTGTGAATTGGTTATTTATTGGCGATTTCTGTCTACTTAAACTTTCTGCATTCTTTATCGCATTTATTTAAAGTTTGTAAGTATTTAAATGCAGTAGGCCGAATTATGAAGCTTATAAAAGAGTCTCAAGCTTTTGTAAACATCGTTATGACTGGTTACTGGGAAGAAGAAGCTTTGGTTTTTAAATATATATATATGTAAAAAATAACCTTTTCTAATCAGTTTTAATGGCAAAACACTATCGAGTAACAGCGAAGATTCTTTGAAATTGTTGCGAAAAGGAAAGACAGAAATCCCCGGAGGCATCCCTCCTCAAGATTTCTACTTCTTCGTAGATTTTATTCTGAATTGAATTTAGAAATTCAGGTTATAAGTCACAGCATCAGGCCATCTAATTAGGAAAAATTTAAGATTATAAAGACTGAATAATTTTGTATTAGAGTGATGATGTGAAGTTCAGAGGTTAGGGGCGGAGCCATTGTGTCTAAGCTGCGTCTGTGCATTTGATTTTAATCGTGGGAATAACAATGTATTACATTTGTTTGAATTCCGATTGGGACTCATACCACGGTCAGTGATTCATTAATAAGTACCTGAGTTTGATGAGAAAAATATTGAAAATTAAATTTGTGTAATTTTTGAGAAAATTCAACTAATAAACAAATATATGCACGTGAATCATGTTGTATATTTTCTTGAACATCCTACTGTCAGATTCCATTTTTTATCGCTATTTTTCTAAGCCAATTTAGAGCAAATGAAAATCAGCCAACTGTCTGTCTGAATTATCCGTGCATTTCAGCAATGTAACATTTTGTAATTATCAGAGATTTCACTTTGGCCATATTTAGTTTGATTGTTTGCATGTCCCTAAGTGTTATTTATTATCAAAATACACGGTTCGTTGCTGCATTTGTTGTCTTTGTGCATAGTCAGTTGCATAAATGCAGAGGTGGTGATTAGTCTGAATCTTAAAGTGCTTTTTGCCTCATTGGCATTTTCATGCATATCATTTGTTTAATTTTTCTGCTGTTGCATGTGTTTCTAAATGTAATATTTCATTGAATATTTATTATCAGGTACTTCTTCTTCTCCAAAGCTAAAAGAAGAAAGCTAAGAAGTAGCTAAAATAAATGCAGTAATACAGTCGAAACTGACTAGGGTTTGATTGTGCGGCGGGGGGGGGAGCGTAGGCAGGGTACTTCTATGACTTCTATAGCAGTGGACATTCGCCGGGGTATGCCGTGTTAGTGGCGAGTAGGGTTAAAGAGGATCCTGGACGAGCCTTTTGATGCCATATGAAAAGCAGTCTAGGAAATACGGCAGCCACAAAATATATGCGAGTAGTTTAAACTTGGCGATAATCTTGGCACCGTTTTGATAACGGAGAGGCCGTGGAAATAAAGTAGTACCAGCACCATTAACTTTTCAAACAGGCGCAGGAACCGTCTGATTTTGCAGTGAAGGTAGGCCCAAATAAAGAAAGAAAGGGACACTTTTTATGCGAGGCAATGAAAAACTATTCTCCTTACCACGAAACTTTTAAAAAAGTTGCATCATTCATTGTCCCAAGCAAAAATCACCAGTTAAAAAAAAAATAATTATATCGCTTATTTATTAAGCGATAGTAAAAATCCTTACAGTTAATATATGTTTCATTTTTTTTCCTTTTATAATTGAAACGATGGTTAGATTTCTTTTTATACATACTTTCGTAATTTGAATTATTTAACACATTTTTTTCATTGAAAATTAATTTTGCAGTGCGATTTTGTCTTACTCGCAGTGTATGAGTTACATAACCCGCGTTTAGCTAGGATAAGGGCAATACTGTTAGTGTTTTCTAATTTTCATTTATAAACTCCTAAAATAAAAAATAAGTGTTACATGTAAGTAGGGGAGGTTTGCGGTAGATGACTGTAAAAGAACCTTCACTATAAGCGCAAAAGAACCTTCACAGTGTAATGTATGAATTGAAAATTTTGTACATAATATTTGAAAAGTGGCTAAATAATCTTACATGCTAAAACAAGTATTATAACTTAATAATATAATGATCCTTAATGCACACTTAATGCACTAGGGAATCACAAAAATAAGCAAATTTTAATTGCATCTTATTTAAGTGAGGCTAGATGAAAATCTCCAATAAATAAGGAAAGCACTTGAGTCTGTTATCATGAAACCTTAATTAAAATCATCCTAGCCATAAATATGGTATTCAGAGATCTTAAGATTGCTTTTACATTCTGGTTATTTAGGAATGTGGATTAAAGTTGTTTTTACACTCGGCTATTTAACTCTGGGATTAAATCTGAAGTAGATACTATGCTTTCAGTTAAAAAATAACAAATTGATTGAAAAGAAGAAACAGCCTCAGAGGTTCTGTGTATTCATCCACAACTGTGGCACCTGCAAATATTTAATATTAAATGCCTTTTTTATGCATCAAGATATGTACTTTCAATTTAGTTTTTTAATAAGAAGGTAGGGTTTGCTGTTTAAAAGCTTCAGGAGAAACTTTATGAAAAAATTAGGCAAAGTAATAATGGAATGAAATGGGAGTGAAATTTTCTGTAGGAGTGATTTCTGCTGTATTTTAATAACAATAAAATAAATTTAAAAAATTGACTTCCCTCTTTTAACAAAAGTATTTAACATAATTCTGAATTTATCTGCATAGAAATATTTCCCATAGAAAATCTGCAGTTTATTTTCCTAATCTTCTTCAAGTTGAATTGAGTAACAAAATCCTTTCAAGCAATGAAATTTTCTTTTCAAAAAATTACACAATCGTAGATAAAGTTTCTCATAAGCTTAGAATTTGGAAAATCTTTCTTAACTTGCAAATTTTATGTTATGCAGTTTAATAATATATCTGTGCACTTATATACTGAAACTTCAATAAGTTCTGTAAAATATAATGAGTGAAAGTTTGATCAAATATTAAACAGGTTTTTTAAATATTTGAATTGCTATGCATAATTTAATAAATACTTTTTTAATGTTTTAAAATGTTTAAGATCTTTAAAATGTCTTATAAACTTAACTGTTTAGCAACTTAGTTTGGAAATGGGTTATTTTAGTCTACATTTATGGTGGTATATTTTGTAACAATAGGTCCATCTGGAATGAGCCCAATGAACCCGCGCATGAACCCTCCGCGGGGTCAGCCAATGGGACCCATGAATCCAGGCGTAAGTAGCTCATATTTAAATAGTTTAAATAGTAAATAAAAAGTATAGCTAATGCTAATTCATGTATATTTTTACAATTTAATATAATAGATATTAATCATTTGTTTATTTTGTAAACTGTCAATTTCCATCCAAATTAAACATACGTTCTTTTGATGTTCTTTCTATGCAAAAAAAGTTATTGAGTATTTTTTAAACTTACCATACTTAAATTATTTGCATGTAAAATTGGTACATTTATCATTAAAAAAATAATAATTTTAAAATGAGCATATCTTTAGAATTTTCAATACACAGTCTCGTGCGCTGGAGATAAAAAAGTTTTTTTTTTTCAACCCCCTTAAAGTGTTGCTATTCCTCGCTTTGAAATCGTTGAGTTTGTTAATCAAAGATTTTTTAATGCCTGACAAAATATGAAATAGATAATAAAACAAATTCCAAAATCCAAAATAGGGCTTCCAGATGCCCATATTTGGTGGAGGATTACGTTATTCAAAATTTGATGGTTTAAGTACCGTTATTTTATTACAATGCGAGAAACATACATATATTTATGCAGATTCTTCATTATTTAATTTCTTTAAATATAATACGGGGTGATGATATTTGTTGGCATTAATTTAAAAAATGAAATGCCATTTATAGTGAAACACCACAAAATGCCAAAATGAAATTATTAACCCTTCTGAGCTAAAAACTATTTATAATTCCAAGAAAATATAAAAAAAATATTTTCTTGGACCTCAAGAGAACAAACTTTGCTGAAAAAATAATGTTACAGGGGCAAGTCCATTTAACATTGTGGTAAAAGGCTCTCTCACTATTGGCAATATTGTGCCAAGCTGGTGGTAATTTTGTCATCTAATTTTTGTCACAGAATTTGGCGACAGATTGCAAAAGTTGACAAACTTGGCCGACATCTTGGTCTGATTCCTGTATAACTGTAATTGGTCTGATCCTTACATATAACTGTGATTGTATATGTGTTCTAGCAATTTTGAGAAATCGACAGTATTGAGTTCAGAATATTGAGAGAACTCCATGCAAGCTTCGCTCTTTAGATGCGCTTTGCATTGCATTGTGTCTGCACTTTTTAGTGCACTTAGTTGTTTGAATCTGTGTTAGCACTTCTTAATGTATTATTAGTTGTTTGAATTGGTAACTACTGATTGTGCTGAGAAAAACTGTACAAGTACTTTTGGGAAAAGAAATTTTATTAAGGTATCATGATTTTGTGTGCATTCAATCCTTTCCAATCCCATAGGCACTTAACAATATGTTTTATTTTGTCAGCATTATATATATTGTATTCTGAAAATGTTAACATGAGTTATTATCAATAGCAAAATTGATAAGTCTCATGTGAATATTTTTATGTGCTTCTACTGTACCTTTAATCACACTTCTTGTTAGAGATTAAATAGTAATATCTTTGTCAGCTGTTATTAGATAACAGTACAATTCATTAACATTCATTCCTGACATTCTTTGGTAGAGGTTTAGAATTCATTATTTCGCATCTAATCAAGATCTACATTTCAATAAAATGCCAAGACCAAAAATGCACAAATCTGTTACATCAACCAGTATAACATGTATTCAGTTGGGAGCTGTGGAAATTTTAATAAAAAGCTCACACTTTACCATGTAAAAACGAAATATCCGATTCTGATTAAATGCTTTACTTTTTAGAAAAATAAGAAAAGAATTTGTATGTGAAAAATAAAATGCTATAAAATTATTTTTTCTGATCACAATAACTACATAAAATATTGATATGCAGCCCAATTTATGCTGTCACAGAATCAGTCTGCTGCATATTATTTCTTTTTTCATTTCAGTTGATCTTGTAAGAGGTTCTAAGACCAAGTGATGATTTCAAAAAATGTATTTCTGTAACTTTTAGAATTAAATTCTCTTAGAGATTTCCCATTTAAGGAGATTGTCATTAAATTTATGTATGTTATGAAGTCAAAGATCTTCTTGTTTTGGGAATATTGTTCATCAAGATGAAAACTTGTTTACCTTCATTGCTGTCAATACAAAATCTTCTAGTATCTTACAAGGCCCGAGTCAACATCTCCCAAATTCTTACAAACTTTTCAAGAATGGTGTATAATAATAATCTCTAATAGTAATAATCTCCATTGTGACTTACGCTTTTTTTTACAGTATTAGGAATTTCATTATGCAGCTTTCCTGTTAAAGCTCTCTCAGTAAAATATCAGAAATAATTTTTTTTATTATTTTAAGCTTTAATATGAAATTTATGTTTGTTATGCATATGTCACCCCCGACAAAGCAAGAAACAAGGAGTTTGCAAATTAAAGGCAAATTTAGGCTCATGCAAGCCCCCTGTATACACTTGACTGCAGGACTCACAAGACAAAAACTAGATATATTTATTTGTTTTTATTTCCACTTATATTTTCTTTCCATTTGCAATCGGTGTAGAAACAAAGATGGAATTGCATATAGGAAGCATCTGTCTGTGCATTGAGTTACATCCTGTTGCAATTAATGATGTTAGCTCAAGTGTCTATAGTTATTGGGCAAAGATATCGATTTATTTCTTCTCTGAAATGCATTTTTAGCTCCATCTTAAACTTAATTTGTAGAACACTAAGGTTTCTTCCCAATTTAATAGCTTCTGGCATTTAATAGACTGTTTATTCAAATAAATTCTTTCAACTCTCTATATAGGATACTGTTTTCTTAAACACTTTTTTGTTCTTCAGTTCAAGCATTTCAATCTAATATGACATTTTTACGTCTTGAATGATTCAGGAAATAGTCTTGTTATTTCCATCATAAACACTGTATCTTCTGGATTATTAAGATTTCTAACAGTTCAAAGATCTCTTATATTTGCATTCTGGGTGATCATTATAATCACTTTCATAGTGTGTAGGATTTGAAATGCTTGAATGCTTTATGGTGATTAATGCTTAAAAAATGTTATAAAGCTTTTATATTACCAGTTAAATTTGATTGGCAGTCAGCCAAAAATAATAAATACTGTTTAAAATGGCCCTCAGCATCAACTAGCAGTGCATGCATGGTCCATGTTTATATGATAATAAGTTCAAATTGTCAGCTGATTTTTTTTTATCACTGATGATTTTTGCATTTCAGTTAGATAATGTTCTCATTGAAAAAAAATTCCATTGTAAATAATTTTGTGCAGTGTCACATAACCATAAAAAACTAATCATGTCGTTCAGAAAATATTAGATCAAGCAAATATCGGGTTAAACTTCATAATAAGCACAATCAAATTACCAGATGTCAGTTTGCTGTTGTGATCTTAAGAGGATCTGCCATTAAATGTTTTGGCCTTTAAGGGGCAGAGGAGGGAAAGCCAAGCTGTAAGCAAACAAATTCTTTATCTTCTTTCGTAACAAGACTCCCACATATGCATCATTTTGATTTATGGTTTTTGAGTCAAAACGGGCCTAACCTGCCTCCCTCCCTATTTTCAAAGTTAAAAATCCACTTTGAGGAATCAATATTGACATACTGGAATAGTATCAAGAAAATCTGCGAGCAAAACTGTATCTAAATCAGGAAATCGTCTCTCAAAACTATGTCAAGAATTAAAAATGGTGTTGAGAATAAACAGTACAGTGAATGAATAGTTGATTGCTTCAAGTGTCACAAGATTTAATTTGTTTTTTCCTCTGCAAAAGTAAAATCCGGAACTTTTTGATCAAATCTTATATTATATATAGTTGTTTACTTAATGTAATTTAAGTACTTTAAATATAAATATTCATAATTTCAAATAAAGAGGACTTAATTGGTTATTCTAGATGAACATCTAAACATTTCACATACATTTATAACAAAAATGTTTAGAGTAACAAGTGAGGATTTTTCAAACTTACTTTTCTTTCCATTTTTTTAGAACTATGGAGGCATGAGGCCTCCTAGTGGAGGAATGGGGCCATCTGGACCCCAGATGTCACCTATGTCTATGTAAGTAGTTAATATTCTTCTTTTAAATATACTTTATTAAACTTCATGATTAAAAATAAAACTGAAATTAGTTATATTTTGTGACTGCGTGTGGTTCAAGCGCTTATTCTGATTTTAAGAGGTATTGAAGAATATGTTATGCATAGCTACCAGCTATCCCGATTTTTCATCACATCTGCTGGTAAATTACAGAATTTCCTAGTTCTTAATTTTTAGCCATTATTTAGAAGTTTTTCCTGCCTGTAAATGGAATGTGTTCAATTAAAGAAGCTCCAATTGTGCAACTAGGGAATTTCAGTGAAAGTTTTCTTGTTAAATCTGTTTTGATCTGCATTGCCTTAATGTACTGTTGACATTCCTAGAATTCTACATGAAGATTCAACCAATATTTAATCAGATAGTATTTTTGTTTAACTTATTTTAGATTAAAGTATGATACATTTCTAAAATTATTTGCACAATAGTATGTACATTAACTGTTAACTTTATTTTTACGTTAGATACTTTACTTATAAAAATACTTTGATTATAAAAACTTTCCTTCCCTACTCTTGATATTCTCATCATAAAAGTTGTAGCATTTCACTTGATCTGGTGAATGAATTATTGTTGGGTCTGAAACAATGACTGGTCATGAGAAGTTAAAAATAACCTCCAGGTTTATAAGTATTATTTACTTATGATAATAACTCTTAAAATGTCATTCATGGCTTCCTATTGTTCTACCTTGTTGTATTCTCTACTACTGCCTTTGACTTGTATCTCACCTTCATCTTTTTGTGTAAAATTTTTATTTTTCCAATGTTATAGTAAAAATTTCCATTGATATGTTATAACAAGAATCAGTAAAGCAAAACATTACAACATATAAACAAACATGCTTTTTTGGGGGGGGGATAACATACACCGCTTTAAATCACAAGTTTAAAAGTGATTCTAAAAGATGATGGCAGCAGGGCATTAGGAAATGTTTAAGAAGTCAAATTCTAATTAATTTTTTAGACCTAATTAATATTTCTTTATACCTCAGAATGTATATTTATTAGTATAATTATATACTTTTCACAAAACCATAGCTGCCAACACTGAAATATGGAAACAAAAAAGGGTGGGGGGGATGTTTTGTGTCACAAACTGGGAGTTTCTAAGTGGATTTTGTGCTGCGTGATAACGCTATTTAAAAATAATTTCAAATTGATTTAAATTAATTTTAGAATGTAGGATCAGGTTACTGACTTATGTGGTTATGAAAAAAAAAATATCATTTGGCTAATTTTACTTTATATTTTTGTTACACTTTGTAAGGAATTTTATGTTAACTAGCCAGTTATTTATAATTTCAGCCTTTACTATAACCTCTCCTTTGTGTATTCCTTATCAGAATGCAAATGAGTAGGGAGTATTTAAACTGGCTTTCTGGATTTTGAGACAGAGCATATTTCTGGCATCGTGCATGCTACGTGTTAGATTTTGCCATCTTGGATAGTTGTAATTATTCAGCTTGAAGTTATTTTTCAGCAAACATTTTGATTTTTATGCTCTGATAAATTTACTCAGCCAGCTATAAACTTAGGTAAGAGTTAGTACAGTCTTTAACAACTGTTCCACACTTAACTTAAATTTGACTGTTCTATTTAGTTGCAGCACCATGAATTGTGGCTGATATTGTTAGCACAAGAAAGTGCATTTATATTCTAAATTCTATTTAAGAATCTTCTTTGCAAAAATGATTAATGTTGTTACATGTCAAGTATTGCTATGATTTGGATATTACCTAAAAACTTGCCTAATGACTTGATGGTCAATGGCCAGGCATTTGATAAATAATACTTAAAAATTGAAACTTTATCTTAGGATGAATATCTTTCTAATTTCAAAGTTTAATGACATTTTGTCATCAAAACAGGTAATAGGAAAATATTACAAATATATCCATCTTCAAAAATTTTTACTACAATTATGTAATTTTATCAAGACATGCACAGTTTTTTAAGCATTCTAAAACTCTTTTTAGCCAGCTTATCCTACATTATCCTTTAATACTGTTTGTACAGCATTTTCTGGTATAAACATTGTTTTTTTAACAATGCTTTTACATAGTATCAGGAACTACTGAGTACCAGTGATTACATCTATGATTAAAGATGAGAAGAATTCAAATTAACAAAATCTCTGAAAACAAGGGGCGGGGACTCTTTTGGATTGTAGAGAAAGAAGTAAGCATTAAGAGAAAAATGTTTCTTCTTACGAGAGATTGAAAATGTTTAAACTAAAAAAATGAGGTGTGAGCTATATTTGTTCATTAAAAAAGGGGGGAAAAGAGACCTTTACTGTGATATTGGGACAGCAACTTAAAAATAGCTTGGTTCAGTAAGGAGTTTAAAAAATCATATGAATAGCTTAAATTCTAACAAACCTCTAGAAGTACAGTCTTTGAAAATAGCTGTATTTATAAATATGCATCATCATTTTGTCATCTTAAAATTGGTCAATACAGTGCTCTTGCATGTAGTCTTAATTTCATTGTTTTATACCAGGAAGTCAAATTTGGCTTCCTAAATAAAATATTTAAAATTTTAGCTAATTAAACAGAGTAGTAATATATAATATAACTAGTATGCATGGTAGTCTTTAGATCTAAATTTTATTTATCTGATACTTAAAATTCTTCATGTGGATTTGGTATTTTGGTTGTGTGTAACTTTATTAAATACAGTTGTTTTGTGTATAAATTTTATATGTGCTGACTAAAGAAATGTTAAAATTTATTAATTTTTTTATTAGGCCTGGTCCTGGAGGCCGACCGTGGAACCCAAACACATCTTCTGTAAGTAATTCAATAACAGTCATGTGTTCAAATTATTTTTTTAATCTAAATCAACATTTTATAAGATTTCAGGCCTGTTTAAAATTCTATCACTTCTTGATTATTAATAACCTAAATGTTTAACCCAAAATTTTTTATGTGTTGTGAATGATTATTTACGTACCTGAAAAAAATTTTTAAATGCTTACGTATGCTACAGATTTTATCAGCTATAATACACATAACAGCAGTTGTCCAAAGTCCTACTACAGTGGTATGAAGATCGAATTTTGTACCATTCAACTTAGAAAGCTTATTATTAAAAATATTTTGCTTCATTATATTCTTCAATGATTCAAGTATTATCCCCAAAAGTGGAAGATTAAGAAGTTCAAATAAATAATTATACAAATCTAGCTAACAAATATTGTTTAAATACAGCTCTTCTGTTATGTTGCTAATGTCACAAATTTTAATTACGTGTTAATTGGTTTAATTAAATATTGAGTTAATTTTTTTTTTAATTTAAATGGTATTGTGTATATGAATGAAACACTGGCAGTTAAAAAACTCATTCGTTATTTTCAGTTCTTTTGTTAGTTTTTCACAGCAGGAGAGAACGAGAGTTTTTCTGGGCATCTCTTTGGGAAGTTGGGTAGAAAAGCGGGATATAAGTTTTACAATGGTTCAGTGTATGGAAGTTTTTGCTGCTTTGTTGATTGGGAGAGAAAATTTCAGTTTCCAGAATAAAATGAGGATCAAAATCATTCACACAAGTGTTGCTGACTCATTTTGCTAGAGGTCAAAATGACAGGCATTGTGGATTTTTTTTTTTTTTTTTTTTTTTTTTTTTTTTTTTTTTTTTTTTTGATTGATTTGAGAAAATTGTTCATTCTGCATTGTTCAAAGCAGAATTTTATTATGTAACTGGTAATATTTTGGAGGGTAGGCAATCGAGTTTTCCTCAGTCACGATGACGAGTAATACCTCCTCATACTACATTTAAAATGCCGGGGGAGGGGAGACTGTGTAGCAATCCTGAGGGCCAATCAAATGCTTGAAATATGAAGATGTTCAAATATCAGAACCTGTCACACAAGTCTAAGGTTATTTAACACCACCAAGGGCATTAGAAACTCGTACTCCACACTTCCCATTGGTAGTAATAGATGCCGACCAGTGTTGGCGCTAGGCTTTTCATTGACCGGTGCAATCACTTAGATTCCTAGAATCTGCCGCCCAGTAATTCCTTAAATTTTACCACCCCTAAATTCTGCCGCCTGGTACGTACATGCTCTGGTGCTGGCCCTGATGGCGACATAAGCAAACAGCAAAGCCTGAAAGTCGCAAAAGTGAGACAAATGGCTTGGGATCCCCCCATTGGTAATAAAAGTATTCTTTCAAGCAAAAGTGTACAAAAGAAAAAACACAAATATGATAATAAAATTACTATTTTGATCAATGGATGAACCATTTCAAATTTTAAAAAAAGTAATGAGTATCACATCCCAATTTATACTTCCGTGATGTATAACCATAGTTCTGTTTCGATAATCAGTAACATTTTAAATTTTATATGCTTTATTTAAAATAATATTTTTTTTTTCAGAATTCATTTTGATTTGGTACAGTTCATATAATAATTTTTTAATTCTTATGTACATTTGTAATAAGAATGTCAGCTACCTTGGATAGTGTGATTGTTTTGCAGACTGACTGCACGTGTTGTGAGACTTAAGTTTAAATTCTAGATAGGTTGTGGATATTTGTGATAGTAGTATGTTTGGAGAGCGAGTACACTTAAAATCTGCCGATTGGAAAGAAAGCTAGTTGAGAGCAATGGAAAACTTTCATTTCTTTCCTTAGAGCATGGTTTTTCAATGTGTGGGTCATAATACCATATTGAGTTGAATTGACAGTTCACTGTAAATTTGAGAGTCGCAGAATTTTTTGCAAAACTGAAACATTTCTGGATGCTTAGTGGCTGAAAATTATGCAAAACCAGTTCAGCAACACCACATGAATGTACCTTTACTTCCTAGGTTACAAAAAATGTTTGAGAAACCTTGCCTTCCCAGTCAAAATTTGGATTGAGCCTAATATCCCTTGTGCTCTTTTCCTGAAATAGTCCTGTCCATCGAAGATGTCATTTATGGTCATATTTATGATTTTAATTTATTTATGACTAATTATGCATTAATTGCAAAATTAATCAATAATGATGACAATTGGCTTATATTGTTTTATTACAAAGTTTCAATTGAGATGGAAATGATAGTAAATTGATCCTTGTAGCTAATATATTTGTCTAAACAATATAGATAAATGGCCTAATAAACTAGTGTTGATGAAACAGTGCAAATGAGATCTGTTTTAAAATGATGTTTTTTATATATGTAATGTTTTGCATAGAAGACATGTTAGGCATGGTGGAAGCTAAGGAAAGGAATGCAGCAGAATAATGATATAAGTGTAGAGACAAGCTATGATTGGTTAATATTAGTTTTAGTTGCCCTTTCCAGTAGTGTTATATAATATAGAAAGATCTCGAATTGGGAGAACAGATGAATTTAGGGGAAGAGCGCCAAATCTAGAATCGTTAATTTTGAGGTTGCCAATTATTCTTAAAGCAGCTATAGTATTTTGTTATATCTTATACACACAAATATATATATAATTAGATTTTGAACTTCAGTAGAACGTGTAATTAATCAGTTATTAATTTTCTGTCAAGCTTTTTCATTTTCACATAAAAATATTTAATCAGTTATTTATAAGAAAGCTTTCATCAAATTTCTGGACATATTTTAAAACTGTTTAGATAATACTACTATTATTTTTATGTGACATTTTTATTTTTTACATCTATGAATTGAACCTAAAAGTGCCGATAATTATGTTATAAATTTAACAATTAACTTTTAGATGTTTTCATAATCATATACCAGCTATAAATACAACAAATATTTTTCAGATGAATTATTCATCATCATCACCAGGAAGTCATTATGGGGTAAATATATATATATTCTTTTGTCATCATAAATTTGTGTCGTATATGATTCCATTTTGCATTATTTGACTTATTGAAAAAATTTTAAAATATACTCTTATTATATGTGTATTGGATAAGTTGATATTTCCGTCCAGTTAAGAGTGTACTACTTTTGTCTGACTAATTTCCTGTAAATTTTAAAACCTGTTACATTTTTTTTTTTTTGATTATTTATCTTAATGTCGGGTATGTTTTGAAGAGCTTTATGTCATCAAAACTTTAACTTCCTTTATCATAAAGCAACTTCCAACATTGCAGAAGATCCTGATTGAAACCTAGAACTGACTGTTTTCATCGTTCTTGTCATGTTTGACTTTCTTGATGTGGTTATTATTTTTTGGTTATTAATCCTTTATTATAACTGAAATATGTTCAATTTTATATTTTTCCCATATCTTTTTCAACTGTGTTTAGTAGTAGCTACTTGTTACGTGTTTACCTTTCTTCAGTTTATGGTGGTTTCATTGACCGACTGGGTACTCGTATCACTAATCATATCCAAATATCTGTAATGCTGGCAGGAAAGGGCTTTTGCTTAATGGTAAGATGTGACAATATCCAGTTCAACGCCAAAGGTTATTTACCACCATCAAAAAGCGATGGAACTTATAATACTGCGCTTCCCATCCTTAGTAAAATATAACAACAGTAAGAGAGCAAACGACAGGGCCTATCACTTTGGAGATCTGGACATGATAAGAATACGCACTTCTGTCCACCTGGGGGAGAAGTGACATTACATGCATCACAGTACAGTACAGCTTTGGGCCCAAGTAGACACTATCATGCATTGAGGCTGCAACTCACCAATGCAGCAATCTATCACATTCATGTATAGGTCTCACAATCATGCTTACATCGCAGGTTTAGTCATGTCCTCTGGTATTCCATCGACAAAACTGGCATCCTCAGCTGCCAGAGCGCAAATGAACGAGATAAGATAACAATGGCTGAACAGGATTTAATCTACTGGTAACATATACAGTGATTAGATAAGATCCGATATGAAAAGTTCATTTGCGCTTTGGCAGCTGAGGATGATGGTTTGGTAAAATCATCAAAAGTAGTCCTGTGAAAATTTGCAAATATGACGCTGATTTTTGTTATTTGACTTCTAAATTAATATTTGTTTGGCATGTTATTTTATCGTAATCATAAAAGCATTTTTAGAGTTTTTATTTATGAGTAAGTGAAATGTGAATGCATAGTATGAATGAATGATTCGGTAATACTGAAGAAATAATACTGATCACTTATATCTCTGCTGATTTTGTTCATTCATGATCAAAAATGCTTAACAAGTTTTACATTTGGATGCATACACATTATAAATAAAAGTCTCTTTC
>KK121721.1:403209-428085 GCA_000611955.2 Stegodyphus mimosarum | reverse complement strand
CTTCAGTTGCTAGCATTTTCCAGTTTTTGGTTTTTAAGACCAGTAGATCATTTTCTAGGCAGTCTAACCATCTTAGATTCGGTGTACCTTTTTTCCGTGTGCCCGTTTATTTCTCATTTTAACGGACACTAAAATGCAAAATTATACAAATAGAAAATTTTAATTTAAAACGCAGAAAGAAAGTGTTTATATTTTTGCACAGCAGTAATGCTAAGAAGCTTCAATCATAGTCATAATCAACTATCATATTAAAAAAGTTGTGACTTTTGTTTCTGTGAGTCATGGCCAAGTTGTATTACCTTGTTGAAACATCTCTTGACTGCTGAAATTCACCTAAAGTCCCTTCACAATCGACCTGTTGGCCATTTCTAGCCTACAGCACATTTTTCATTCATTTCTGGTATGAAACTAAATTTATAATTTCATCTTATGGAAGGAATGAGTAGTGAGTAATACCAGCAGAGGAGTGCTATGTAGCAAACAGCATTTTCTCTGAATGCAAAGATGTCTTTGGAATTCTTTCTTGAGCATCTCTCACTCCAAGCCTTGCCACAAAAGTGTACAATTGTCACAGAAAGTCTCTTCTCATTTCATTGCAAGAGCTTCTGTACTTATTCTAAAGAGATGAGAGCACATTTCCAAGCATTATCCTTTGTTTTCATTAGTGAGTTTATGAGACAGTCATTTGTTGAGCTTCTTTACTTTTGCTGTTTTAGGTAAGTGCATGAAACAATTAAAAAATGTACATTAGTATCTGGGTGACCTCTTATACAGTTTGTCATAGATCTAAATTCAATAAATCTTTTAATTCATGCAAATTGATAGAAGAAGAACAATGGCCACAGAGTTTTCGTAATCTCCTAAGAGAAATGGTGCAGACTAGTGGCAAATGAATCTGTCGTTAATTATTCCTTAATCAGATATTGATGTTTTTTGCTGCAGAATTCCCAGTTTGAACTTTTAAAGTACAGCAGCCTTAATTGATGGGATTCTACATATGTTTGACTTGATATTGATTGTATTTAATGTTAATGGTCGTTAAATGAAACAAATATGACAGTTGCATCTATCACATGAGATTTTTGTCACGATATAAAATATTTGCATAAACCTCAGTGCATACTTCCTTCTGCCATCAGTCATTCAACATTCCTAATGTCATTCAACAGCTGTTTCAATTGCAAAAGTCCTTTGTATTTAAGATAGATCTAGGTCAGGGTTTTCTTTTATAAAAGAAAATTAATACTTTAAGATTGAGACTACAGAGTTGACCTTAAAGTCCCATGTTACCTGAATAAAATTTTATGAGCTGTTGCTGCATTATCTACTTGTTAGCAGTTCTTTCATTAAATGTTGACTTTGCATGTTTAGCTATAGCTATTTAATATGTATAATAATTCCCTGATGTAAATTTGCAGTTAATAAATAACAGTGCAAAAGCTGCAATGTTCAGATGGAAACATACCAATGAAGATACAACCGAAGACTAAACAGTTGTGTGGTTAGTTTAATGATTTCAAGCATTCGTTTTAGTGTCCGTACCATTTTTAATCGTTGTTTTAGTTCTTTATTTATCTTTGAAATGGATTCAAAATGCAAAACTGAATGCACTGGTAGTAAATCTAAAAAATTGAATGGTAGAAGAAAAGTTGAAAATAATTCATATGTATGGAAACAGTAAAACTATATCAATAGCACTTCAAAATATAAATCTATTTATTTTATCACTTATTCAGTTCACATTGTTGAAAGCATGAAAGGTGACTGACACTGACACAAGGACGCAGTCTTTAAGAAAACTCAAGGTCCTGATTTCAGAGATGGAGAAATTATTGTCTTACTGAATCAAGGATCTCATACAGAAGTGAATATTGCTGAGCTCTGTTAGCAATTTATCCAATCCAGTGTGTTTAGCAGCAAGGGCATCTACAATGATAAAAAGCATGTGACCACACAATTTACCCTAGACATTTTTATGAGATATCACTCACACCATTGTCAACTCAAACAATTCTGAGTATCCTAAGCCTTCAACATTGAGAGGTTTGGGTTGGAAGTGCTGGAGAAAAACTTCTCTTTACAGCCATCCACCTCCAGCACTGACTCCCACTAAGGACCCAACTAGTTATGACAAGACATTTTTGTGTAAAAAATGTAATTTTACTTTGTTTCTACATTCTTTTGGATATTTTGCATATTTTTATATTTTATATCTGAGCAAATACTGCTGCATTATGTTTCATTTATAAAATAAGGCTTTGTAAATATGTATATATATCAGTGGCATGCCATGATTTTTACCAAAGAGATTAAAAAATGATGGAGAAAATTTATAATCCTCTCAAACAGCTGTGCAAGATGATATTCAGTACTGGTGTTTGTTTATGTTCTTGGAAATGCTTTTCACTTTCAGAAGTGGTCATTTTATAGAGATTGTCTTCACGACAGTATTTGTTGTATTTTGAATACAAAGACTAATGATTGTGTGCAAAGACTATAAATTTGGAGACTAATGAGTATAATAATGGTTAACATGTTTTGACAAATGTATAATAATCGGATAAAGAGGGAAAGCCTTTTTTTTTTTAATTTGATGAATGTCATAATAATTAATTTAAAAAGAAATTCTCAAAAGGTACTAGGTCAGCAAAACAAATTATTTCCTAGTTTTATTATTAATCAAATTAAGTAATATTCCACTGTATAATGATGGGTATAATGTTTCATGCATATGTAAATGGGAACACATGGAGTAGATCTGCTTTTCATCATTGAGTCTTTTGAAAATACATTATTCCAAATCATATGGGAAACAAGCGATGGAGGCCGTAGGTTGTGACACTGCCAGCAGAAGAACACATTTTTTGTAAAACAGCTTCAGAGGCTTCTTGGCATGCCATAAGAATGCTTTCAGGAAGGCAAACTAAAATATAAAATTAATTTAACTTAAAAGTGAAAAATAAGTTAAATTATTTTCACTTATAATAAACATGAGAAAATTAAATTTCTTATGGCCCACTGCCAATAGTTAACAATATTTCTGTGGTAGCTACAGGAACAGGTGAAAGCAAGCTATCCGTTCTAGCATAGAACCATTGCAATTCAAATTCCTCTCTTTTGCATAAAAAGGTGGCTACACTCAAATGCCATGCCATTTCGAGTGAAGGAAAATGATGATCTTTTTATTTTAATGCTTTTAAATGTTAGGTAGAAATACACTTGGGCATGTTAATGCATAAAATATTAAGGGACTAGCTTAATTCCTCTAGTCCATTAGCAGTTCACCACTTATAATATAATAATGCATATTGCAGTTAGTACCAATTAATTCTGTATTTAAATGGTGCACAATAAATAAAAGTAACCCCTCTTAAAAATAAAATAAAATGAAGAACTAATGTAATCTTTTATCTGGTACAAGTTTATCAAACCATAGTTCCTTTTTGCACCTGTTTGTGAGCTGTTCTTCATTCTTTTCCTTAAAAATGTTTTTATTTTGAATTCTTTTAGACATATTTTTGCCCTTCCTAAATGAATAGTGTAATTAAGAAATCATCACACTGTCTGTTTTTACATTATAATAAATAACTATATTAAATGTAATATTTTTCTGAAACATCAGATGAGTACTATTTATTATCAATGATGTGTGATGACATTATAAATAATGCACTGTTATAAATTCTTTTGCAGAATGCACACAGAATTTTATATATTTATTTATTTTTTTAAAGCCCTGCCATCGTTTTTCAGTGGTTCAAAAGCATATACCTTATATTTTTTTAATTTAGTTTATTGAAATAAGCAAGATAAATTAAATATTTATAATTTCTTAGTTGTATTATATTTTGTAATAGATATCATACTTACTTGATTAATTTCTCATACTTAATTTGATTATTGCTCTTACGTTTGGGCAGGAAAATTAAATTTGAAATGGAAAGTTGAATTTCAGTGGAAGGGATTATTATTAGATAAAAGACAGGATCAATTCTGGCAGACTTTAGTTCGCAATCCTCCATTTAAGTTCTCTGTGTTATTTTTTAAATGTATGTGATAAGTTTGATGATATGTTTTTATTTGTGTAGTACCGTTCTTTTGCATCCACATTTGTAATTTGTTGTGTTATTGTGTGTGTGCTAGTTTTTAGCTGTAGAATATGAATTTTAATGTCTTAATATGTTAATGAATTTTATTGTGGAATTTTTCTTTTTTATAATATAAATTCTTTGATTCGCTGAATTTTGAATGTTCATTTTGCTTTGCTGCATATGTTTGTGAGGTAATATCAATATTACCTTAACTAAATTTATTTTCATATTTTTGGTTTTATTTTGTTTTATGAGCAATTGCATGTTGTGCTTGTTTATGTATTATTCATTCAATTATTTCTTGCCTGATCAAAATTCGTTTGGGGAAGAAATAATTGTAATTTATCAAAAAGAATTGATTGCTATCTGCTTTAGATTCCTCAGGATCTGGACCAGATGGAATGTACACAATGATGAAGCCTGTTCCAGGGGGTAATATGCCAGGGGTAAGTAAATTTTTGTGTAATTTCTAATATTGACTGTACTAACAATGCTATGTCTTATAGCATTGTTAGCATGATTTTATTATTTCTATTCATTGAAGAAATATTTATAACTGTTCTTCAAGGATTAGCTTTGATCAGATATGCTCTCATTGTAATAAATTGTCACATTTCCCCATCCACGCTCTTGTGTCAATAGTGATAGTTGTTAGCACATCCAGCTAGCAACCAGAAGATTCATCATCCAAATCTCAAAAAGTGCATAGTTAATTTTTACATTTCATAACTCCTTAAAACTTGTTAAGATGCCTGAACTATGCAGGAATATATGAAAATGTGATCTGGATCTTGTTTGCCCTTTAAGTAATGGAGATAAAGAAATTATTGCATTTCCCTCTCATGCTCTTTTAGTGTAAATAATTAGCACATCCAGCTAGCAATTGCAATATCTTATTATATGTAAGAAATGAAGTGGACTGAAATAAAATAAAGCCAGTTACTAGTTCTTCATTTTAAATATTAAAATTTATTGGTGGATATTCGTTTAGTTTTTGCATGATTTTAAGTACAGTTCCTGAATTCATTTTTTTTATTCAATGTAATTATTAAAAAATTGAATTCCGAAAACTGTAAAATTTGGAAATATTTTTATTAAATGTTCAAAAACACAATTTTTGCGTAATTTTCAATACCAGTATTCAAAATTATTTCATTAATATTGCATTGATAATATATGCAATACTTTGAAAGTAAGAAATAATTATTGAGCTCTTCTAATGGTATCATTTTTTAACTATAAATCAAAACTTTGAAACCTGACCTGAATGCATAGTGTTTTGAACTGGCAGTTGAAAACACTATGCATTCAGGTATGCATTCTTTCTTGTAATTACATTGACCTTGGAGTGCTAGTTGGCTGATGGTTTTTAAAGCATTAAAAGGCTAAATCATTTAAATACTCATTAATCACTTTGTAAATTTAGCGACGGGATATTGGATGACATATTATTTTCACTTTTATGATGCACTTAATAGATGAAATTAAATTATTCTTGCATCAGTGGAAGTTCTTGACTTTTTAAGATGGCACATTTAGAACATTTTTGGTGAAGCAGGGAATTCCCGAAGATGTTGGTAATCTTGTGATTCTGTAAAGGTCCATTCACACGTGATACTCAATGACGCTATCGGAGCTAAGTGGCGCATGGAATGTGGTTCTATGTAACCTAGCTCATTCACACTTACTGAGAACGTCCACTAGCAACAGTCAATGAGCAAGTAGATCATGCATGCTTTCATTTGTTAACGTTTTGTAGCAGACAGTCTTCCGCCGTAAATCTTTGATCGACATAGCAAAAAAAATTTTTTTTTTTTTTTTAATGATTCGACTGAAACATATGGTGAGCAGAAAACAACGAAAATGTATTTTGTTGCTGAGTTTTCTTCTTGGTCATTTAGTGTACAGGTTACAAATCATCAATAATTATATAGAAAAATAAAAGCATGTTTCATTTTTATGTTTTATTGTTGTTATTTAATTATTATTATCAGTATTTTCAATTCAAATAATCAGCAAGTTTATAAAGGTGATGGGATTTATTTTATTATTTGAGGTAATAAACAGTAGCTTTTTTTTATATAATGAGAAAAATTTAGCAGAAAGAAAAATATTACATTAACACTTTTGTTTATGCTTTGCTTTCACTACTCTTAATTCCATTGATAATTTTATAAAACAATTACATTTTATCTGAGATCATTGATGTCAGTAATTTTAATTCTCCGGATTCAAAATCTAAACGCAAAAATAGCATTAAATGGAAAAGAAAATTACTTACTATTCCGATGAAGACGATCTGAAATCATCATCCAACCACATTCTATCTGTACTTTATTTTTGTAGTCCTTAAGTCGACTATCCTATATAACAGGACGTTGCTGGATTTCAGCAATTGAACTATAATTTTCACTCATATCTTCCGAAGCAACAAGATACAGAAAATAAAGAAGCATCTTATCTACTGTACAGCGATAAATTAAAACCAGAAGTATCTTCCTCAGAAGATTTTCCCAATATTTTCTTCATATTTAAAGATCCTAAAATTTTTAATTTACTTCAAATTATATCTACATTAGCACAGGAAATTAAAGAAATGCAGAATACCCATCAAAAATTAATTCTTGCATTCAAAGCAGCAGAACTTATACTAAAATTCGTAGAAACCGAGCTGATCGGATAAAGCCATCCAGCTACAGACCTGCAAATCGAGAGTTCGTTAATATTGGCCAGGCCATTAATGGATTACCAAGTTTGGGTTTCTCATGATCAAGCATTTTAAAGTGGATTTAAGATTTTTAAAATGAATTTCTGTATAGGGATAATAACTCTGGAGTAAAAGCCGCAAGGCCGTATACTCCTCCTCACTTTAAATCAAATCAAGCACTCATATCATCAGCCATGTCATTTCTTTAACTTAGCATGTTTCTGCTGCTGATGATGATTTGAAATACTCTCCTGATTGGTCGGTTCCATGTGTCAACTAGCTCTGTTTTGCATGAAGTTCGAATTTTTCAACTGTGTCTGTAGCGACAAAAACTGGTTTTCTCTACCTAATCAGCTGTATTGGTTATGTGTGATGTGTTCCTTAACTCCGATACGTCCCCGTGTAAACAGCACTTAATATTTTATGTGTGTACTGAAGCATAAGTTATATATAGTTCTTGTAAACAGATTATTCCTCCAGAAAGCTATACAAAAGTTTCAAACTATTTTGCTGCTTTGTCCTGAAATTTAAGAATAAATTTCAAGATTTTGGATATATTAAGAATTATATTATCTGTAGAAAATCTTTGGCATGTAGAGACAGCAGTTATTATGAAGCTAGCTGTATTGAAACATGATTAAGCAGTGCTATTTGACGATTTCATTGAGCTAAAAAAAAATCCTGAAGCTATTTTGAAAGAGAAGAGAAAAGAGTATGCAAAACCATTTGTATAAACCATACCTGTATATATACTATTTGTATTTGTATGAGCTAAACCATTTGTATGCATGTATTATTATGTCGTTTAGTGATTCATTTTGTTCTGTAACTTTGAATTCCAGTAATTTAATCATCTTAATATCATATATTTGCCTGAGAATAATTTTTTGAAATATTTGCTTACATCCTATTATTAATAGCATGTTACATTCTTAATTTAAAATTTATATCTAAATAATTTCCAAATTATATTGTCTTAAAAAATTCGTGTTAATTTTTCAGTTCCCAATGGGTCCTGGTCCTGATGGGCCTATGGGGCCCATGGGTCCAGATATGGGACCACCTGTTCTTAATGGCATATCATCGGGTAAATAATTTTCCATGTTGCTTATTATATTATTCATGCAATTCAAGCAGAATGTCATGGTCTAAATTTGAAATGTTTTTAATAATTTTTTACTAATATTTTATGAATTAGAAATGGGGAATAATCTGACCATCTGAACAGTACATTGTTTGACATTTTAATTGTATGTTCTTTCAAAAAAAAAAAAAAAAAAATTTTTTAAAAAAAAAAAAAAAAAAAAACCAGACTTCGCATAAATAAAAGTCTGACTGTAGAATTGGAAAAATGGCTATTATAAATAACTGAGAAAGTAAATTGTTGTTCAGAGTAAAAATCCATCTATTCAGGACAACACACTTTATTTAAACAAATAACGAATCAAAAAAGCACACAGCAAATCATATTGACCGTAACTCAGCATATAATATATCATCACCTCTGTGCACTTGAATGATGGATGTGTCAGGAGAAGAGACAGCTGCGCCACAATAATTAATACGCATGCACATAAGGAAGAAAAGTTTTCTCGCCTCTACCCAACACATCCCTTCTGCAAGCAACATTTTTCAATACAAAAATGAAATACAAAAGAACAATATATAACACATTACTTTAAGAAATTAAGGAAATTACACTGCCACCATAAATGCAACACCCTGAAGGAAGCATGCAAATAACATGAAATTTACAACATGCATTAGCGGAGTTGAGATATGCAAATGATTAGAATTTCAGCGCAGAAGCACATCACGCATGCCTGTGGCGCCACTTCTAAGTGCTATTTAAGGCATGAAGTTTTCGACGATTTCCAGTTTGGCAATTGTGTTTTTCTTGTACTTTTTCAAAAATATGATCAATTGTGCCTCGTAGTAAACAGCAATCATTCTTTGATCATGTATCCAAGTTCGACAGAGAAAGGATAGTGGCCTACCGAAAGTATGGATTATCTTTCAGGAAAATCGGTAGTCCTCTTGGACAAAACCAAGCAACTGTAATGCGAATATGTGACTGTTGGATGCAGAAAGGTACGATGGGCCGACAAGTTCGATCGCATCCACCTCAGTGCACCACTTCACGGGATGACAGGAACATTATGCTCATGGCAGTCACAAATCACTCAGTCACATTACAAACCATAGCACAGCACATTCAGTCTGCAACGCATCATCCGGTGTCTGCACGTACCATTCGATGCCATTTACAGCAGAGTGGTCTGTCCGCAAGACGTCCGTTGCTTCGTCTACCCTTGACGCAGAACCACAGGCATCTTCTCTGTCAATAATGTGATGAAAGAGGGATTTGGATGGCAGAGTGGAATGAAATTGTCTCGTCTCCAGACACGTGGAGAGAGGATGCTGAACTTATGCACCGCCACACTGGTCCTGCACCAGGTATTATGGTATGGGGTGGTATTGGATATCACTCTCGTACTCCTCTAGTACGCATTTTCGGTAATTTAAACAGCCAGCGCTACATCTCCGAGGTGTTGAAGCCAGTTGTCCGTGCTTACCTTCAGGGCTTGCCCACAGCCATATTTCAACAGGATAATGCATGGCCACACGTGGCACGCATTGTCCAAAGGTTCTTCAGCAATTGCCAGATTGAATTGCTTCCCTGGCTGGCTCACTGTCCGGATCTTTCGCCAATAGAAAATGTGGTCCATGGTTGCTGAACATTGACCCAGATTGCATCCCAAGCTGCCACACCAGACCAACTTTGGCAATGTGTGGAAGCTGCTTGGTCTGCTGTACCCCAAGAACACATCCAAAGTCTCTGAATCAATGCTGAGGCGTGTGGCAGCGGTGATCTCCAACAATGGCGGCTACTCTGGCTACTGATTCTGGAAGGAACCACACTTCACAGAAGCCTATAAATTTAATCATTTGTTACTTGGTCAGCATGTTATCTACTAAATAAATTTTCTTGTGATATCTCTAGTCTCTCTTGGTGTTGCAATTTGTGTGGCCAGTAGTGTATTTTCAATGTATACAATAATTTTTCTTCACTGACACTTTTAGTAAGAAAATCTGCAATCATATTATCAGTTTGCAAATATTCCAACTTAATGACATTGTCCTTTATTAAATCCTTCATAAAATGGAAACGTAAGTTTATGTGTCTGGATTTCGTAGAAGATTTGGCACCGTTGGTCCACTGGATAGCAGCTTGACTGTCTGTATTCAAAGTCACTGCACCGTTCAAAAATTGTTTACATTTTAATTCTGATAATAAATTTACAATCGAAATAATATCCTTACAAATTTCAGAAATAGAAAATAATTCTTCTACACAAGTAGAGACACTAACACTTCTTTGCTTACGGCATTTCGGAAATCAATGAATCGCCTAGTGAAATAGTACCACCAGAAAATGACTTACCATTTTCTGCATTTCCTCAGCTAGCATCAGCATATGCATTTAAAACTCCAAAATCATTGCTCTAGAGTACCTTTTAAATAATTTGATACGCTTTTAGCCAAAAGATAATGCCCTTTTTCTGGTACATGATTTAATTGTGATAAGTAATTTGTTACAAATGATATATCAGGGTGCATTCTATTCGCTAAATATAAAAGGTCCCCAGTTAATTCCTGATACAAAGTTGTATTAATCTTTTCATTTGTACATGAAAAACCTTTATCTGCCCCTTTAACGATTGGCGTTTTTGTTCCTTTACAATTTTCTAGATTGTGTTTAGTCAATAAGGATTCAATATATTCTATTTAAGACAAAAATATACCATTTTCGAGTTTTTCTATTTGCATTCCCAAAAATTTTGAATTAATATTTTCATGTAACTCAAATACATTTTTAATTTTAGAAACAGTATTTTCAAGCATTTCTTTATTATTACAGAATACAGCTAAATCATCAACATACAAACATAATATAAAAATGTTTTTGGTATCATAATAAATGAATATACAATTATCAGATGCTAATTGTACCAGACCACATTTTTCTAATTCAGTTTTTATTTTCATATACTAATTTCTACCCGATTGAGGCAACCCATAAATATTTTTCTTTAATTAACATACTTTTCCTTCTCCAATCAGTTTTTCATAACCAGGTGGAGGAGTCATATATACATCCTCGTTTAAGTCCACTGTACAAGTATGTTGTTTTTACATCATAAAATTTAACAGTCAAATTTAATTTAGCTGAAAGTGCAAGCAATAATCTAAAACATTCAATGTTAACAACTGGTGAATATGATTCGGTATAATCCTTATTTTTTATTTGATTAAACCCAGCCACTACTAATCGCACTTTATATTTTGCTTCCCCAGAGTCTCCTTCCTTGAAAGTAGACACCCATTTACTTTTTACTAATTTTGTTTTTTCAGGCCTTTCTACTATTTCATTTTCCATTGCCAATTTCCAGTCATACCAATTAGCACATTTTTTTTTTCATCTGAAAAATCGTTGAGAATATTACTCGTGTATATATATATATATCGTATATATATATATTATATTTCACAACAGTTGTTTTGATTTGAGCCTCTCATCCTCTTAATGGTATTTCATTTCCATTTTGGTTATTTTTTTCATAGGTGTCAGATGTTTGGATTTCATTCCCCCTATCATGGTCCCCACTACAAGGGCTTATGTCTGTCGTGATTTCGAAATTCGATGAGTCAGCATTTTTGCTTGTTTGAGTATTTTCCATAACAACTAATTCGAGGTGTGGTTTTTCACTTTTTGTTTTTTGATCTACTTCATTTTCCTTCCCCGAAATTCCTTTTAATTCTTCAATATCCCAAGTTTCTATGGTTTTATTTTTTCCCATATAATTATTACCTTTTAAAGGTTCGTTAAATTTAACCGATCATTCTTCAATTATTTTATTACTTGCTATATCATAAATACGTGAAAAATGTGATAATACATGTGAAATTTTGCGACACATCTAAATTTTTTTAGATTGTTTAATTTCGGTTTTTTACTAGTCCAAGTTTCTATAGGAATTTTTCCTTTCTGGAGTGTTAAATTTGATACTTGAGTACTAAAATTAATTGCTTCTGCCCAGAATTTTACTGAAAGCTCACTTTCATATAGGAAAGACCTAGCTCTTCCCAAAAAAACTCTGCTTGCCCATTCAGCTTTCCCATTACTTTCACTATTATATGGAATTGTTTTTTCATGAAAAATACCGGAATTAGCAAGATAATTATCTAATTATTCATTTACGAATTCTAAACCATTGTCTGTTCTCAAACGTTTAATTCTTTTACCAGTTAAATTTTCATACTTAGCTTTAAATTTAGAAAATACATCAAATACTTCATTTTTACTTTTAAGAAAATAAGTAAAATTCATTCCAGAAAGTCATCCACTAAGATCATAAAATATTTGTACCCACCAATTGATTCAGTTTGAACAGAACCACACAGATCCGAATGAATTAATTCTAAAGTTTCCGAACTCTGATTAATGTCCATATTTGGATGACTTTTTCTAGTTATTTTACTCACGGCACAAGTTTCACACTTAAAATCATTTACTTCATTAATATCAGTGGCTTCTTTCATCTTAAGCATATACTTTGGACTTAAATGGCACAATCTACTATGCCAAAGTTCATCATTAGCAATGCAACATTCAGAATTATAATATGGTTTTAAATTAACTTCAAGCCTACCGTTATTCTTAAATGCTTTAAAAAGTAATTGATTATACCTACTAAAAACTAATACAGAGTTATTCCTTGATTCAATTTTACATCCTTTATCCATTAATGCAGTGAGTGACAGTAAGTTATTTCTTAAATCACGAACATAACTAACAGTATTAATAGTTAAATTAACAGAATCAGAATTCTTTGTACTTATAGTTTTTGCTTTAATAGTACCAATACCTTCTGAAAATATTTTTGAATGTTTACCTGCTTGGTAAATCTCCATCACCTCTGATGTAATATTCTGAAACCAAAAGGAATCTTTTGCCATGTGTCCAGTTGCACCACTATCCAACAACCTAATTTTGTCACATACATCATTTTTTCACACCTAAGTTGAAGAGCGAAATCACTTTCTCTTTCATTAGAACGAGATGAAACATTCACACTTCACTTGTAGGTTGTGATTTCTTTCTTTCTTTGTTACCTTTGGATAACTTACTTTTTGGACTCTTTGTTTCTGCAGTAACAATCTTTCGTGATGTGACCAGGCCGTCGGCAAATGTAACAAATTCTTGGATTATAATTTTTATTTCTCCTTGATATGAGTACCTCAGCGTTGGTTCCACCAGGTCGTTTCCTGTTCGTTGAACTGTGTGTAGACTCTTCCTCGCGGAATTATTTCGAGTACTTCATCAATTGTTTTTTCATGCTGGGTTTTTAAAATTTCCATAATTCGAGAGAATTTTCCAGGAAGTCCATGGACTGTGTAAAACACCAATTCCAGCAGAGATACTTCTAGTCCTAGCGATTGACTCTTAGTTGCTATTCCTCTCACTCTTGCGATATAACCATTAGCCGACTCATGCAACTTCGTTTCTATATTTTTTAACTCATTACTGGCATCTGTTTTTCGATCTTCGGCTTGTCCCGTAAATGTTGGTTTTATTTTCTCCCAAAGTATTTTTGCATTCTCTTCTGCAGAGAACTGAAGTGCCTGTTGATTTGATAGTGAAAATTTTATATACGCTACGCCATCAGCGTTTTTCTTATTCCATAGTCTTTTATCTTTCTTGTCTAACTTTTCTGGTTTTATACTCAAAATTACTGAGTCAAGTCTTTTCAGTGATAAGGCAGCTTTAATTTTCAATGCCCAAGTAAAATAGTTCTCCCCAGTTAATTCGGGAACGCTCCACTTCTCCATTTCTGGCTTTTACCGAAACAGTTTTGATTTCTACTTGGTATTTTACATCTAATTCTTCTTGATATACCCACGGACCTGCTACCATTTGTTGTTCAGAGGCTCATATTCAGAGCAAAAATCCATCTATTCAGGACAACACACTTTATTTAAACAAATAATGAATAAAAAGAGCACACAGCAAATCATATTGACCATCACTCAGCATATAATATACCATCACCTCCATACGCTCGAATGACGGATGTGTCGGGAGAAGAGACAGCTGTGCCACAATAATTAATACGCATGCGCATAAGAAAAAAAAGTTCGCTTGCCCTTACCCAACAGAAATCAAAGCTTATTTTATAATCATATTTTCACTCACATCCGTATTTTCTGTAATCATTATGTATTAATATCAGAAATAAAACTCTATCAAAATGATGGATATTCTGCTAGGAATAAGTAAAAATCTTCTATACCAGCATTTCTCAACCTTTTGACTGATGCATGCCAATTAAACAAAAATTGAAAAACTTTAGTGCCACCACTGCATTTTACAATGATTATTTTTAAATTTCTGAATAGAACTATTTAAAAAAAGGGGGGGCAGTGATTAGGGAAGCTGACTGTGTAGGGCCTGGGTTCGAATCCCGGAAAGTAGGCATGGCTGTTGTAACTGTCCATGCCTTCATAGGATTCAAAGATGGCTCACCTATTAGTTGCTTCCAAAAGTGACCACCACTTCTGGCCTTAGTAGGGGGACCAAGCCGGCATCGGCTGCCATTGGTATAAAAAATATATATGTATTAAAAAAAATCTTAAGGCTTTCAGATTTTACATTATGCCCAAAGGGGCGTTTTTTTTTTTTTTTACATTTTGTATGTTACCTTTATTTATTAAATATCATGTTCTTTGCTCTTAAATCATAAAATTCAGTTCAACAGCAATATCACAAGACATTTAAAAGAGCATATCTTTAGAATTTCTGACACACAGTCTCATGCACTGAGATAACTTTTTTTTCCCGTAAAGTGTTGCCATTGCTCGCTTTGAAATGGTTGAGTTTGTTAATCAAAAATTCATTAAAGTGTTACAAAATATGAAATAGGTATTAAAACAAATTCAGACTTCCAAATTAGGGCTTCCAGATGCCCATACTCAGTGGAGGATTACGTTATTCAAAATTGGATGGCTCTAGGAACTGTTGTTTTATCACAGTGCCTGAAACATACATACATTTATGCAGATTCTTCATTATTTAATTTCTTTAAACATAACACAGGGCGATAATATTTGGTGGCAACAATTTGAAAATTGAAACAGACATTTAAAGTTTTCAACGCAAAATGCCAAAACAAAATTAATAGCCCTTCTGGGTAACCCTTTTTTCCTAATCCAATTTTCTTTTTTGTAATCCTCGGGAATATGCATGTTGAAATTATTTATCAATGAAAAACAATGATTTTTAATGTTGGATGCTAATTCTTCTATTTTTAAGTTATTTTCGGTCATTAGCTCGAGTTTTTTATCGTCGCCTTTATTTTATCTAAAGGTAAACAAATTAACATTTTGTCCTTGTAATCCTAAATTTAATTCACTTAACTTTCCAAAAATACCTTCTAAATATGCTAAATGTGCCAACCATAATTCACTACATAAACATTTTTGCAATTAAAATTTTGAATCACAGAAGAAAATTTGAATTTTTGGTCAAAGTTCAAAAAGACGATTTAAAACTTTGCTTTTGGATAACCACCTTACTTCAGAATGTAACAAAAGTGTTTCATGTTCTCTGCCCATCTCCTTGGCTTTAAATAAAATTAACAATTTTCACAGCTTGATTTAAAACTAGTTTCAGGTGCGACTTTCTTTATTTGAGAAATCACTCCAGATCATTTTCTTGTTAAAGCCCAAGCTCCATCACTGCATACGGCAATGCACTTTTTCCAAGGAATATCGTTCTCGGCCATAAAATTGTCAATATACTTTGAAAATTTCACTTGAAGTTGCTCTATCATGAAGAGATTCACAAAATAAATTCTCTTCCGCAATTCATTTTTACTGTAATAAAACTTTTATCTGTGCCATTAAGCCTCTGTAACTATTTGACTTCTTGAAGAAAAGCAGGTTATGAACAAAGTTTCATGTTTGCTTAGTAGAATGACAAGATTCAGCATGAGAAGCAAGACAAACAAACATGTTTATTATAAACTTTTAAATTGAAGTAAAATTTATTATTTATAATTAGAATGTCAAGGAAAGTAAAAAATAAAATTGCATCAGCAGCAGCCAAAATGCTATAAATGATGTTTCACAGGATGGATGATTTGCAAATAATGATACAAGTTGACGAGAATTCCGCATGATCAATCACTAACACTTGCTTATCACCAGTCTAACCTGTAGTAGAGTAAAAAGATTGCAAAAAAACATAGTGAAAAAGAAATCTTGATTATTGATAATTTATGCTGATTATGAGATGTTGTATAAATGTTTTAAAATGACATCGTTAAAGACTTTGAGATAGTTTCAAAATACACTAAGTGAAAAAAATCCATACATTTAGAAAAAAACTTTCTTAAGTCTTGAAATTTAACATGCAAAAATGCCTGTTTAGCCAGGTATATAAATTATAGAAAAGGTACAACCAGTGAATGTAGAGAGTGAGTCTGAAACACGTAGGAAACGTGCATCTACACAAACAAGGTACATTGCTTGGTCTATGTATCAGTTCAGAATGCTCATGCATGACTATTCTTGCTATATTGTCATTACAGTAAGTCACACCTGAGCATTCTGAACTGACACATGAATCATGAGAGCAGTTGCAAAACCTAGGATGTTAATTTCTTGGCAGTAACATGTAGAAAGGAACTAAGTGTAATAACTTTGCTATCAGTGATGTGTAGTGTCTGTGTTATTGCTGCAATATGTAATAATGGAATTCAGTTTTCTTGCATATCATTGCTAGAAGATAAACATCATATCAGTTGCAATAGGGATGTTGATGTCTTTTGCTGTAGAAATATTCGAGGATAGTAATTAAGCAACTTGCATGTGCTAGAACTTGTTGAACAGTGTAGAATATCTGGCAGGAAATTCCTCTAGGTCACATTCAGTGCTGTGAGCTTTAAGTCTGCAAAGAATACTCTGTATGCAAACTTCTTTATAATTTATATTGCATCTAAATCCTGTGATTGATATATCTAGTTGTGTACCTAATTGATATTTTCTATAAATGTTTGCATCTGTATTATAATTAGTAAAAGATGTGTTTTGCCATCTTTTATAAATTTCAATATAAAATTATTTATTTTTGAAATATCAAATGCTGTAAAAGATATCATGATATGTATTTTAACTAGACTGTCATTTTCTTAGTTTGCAGATTTTATAAGATGGGCACAAGAGAATTAAATAAGTATAGTATGCAAGAGAGTATACTGATTACAGTAAGGGATGTGGTTTTTTAGTTGAATAGCAGGTTAACTTGACTTTTGGCAACTGTGTAAAATAATAGAATATCCAGTCATGTATTTAATTTTTTCATGATAAGTTATGCAAAGTTTACAAACTGTATTCTAACAAATAAAAATCTTACTAAACCTTACTAACTATCTTATTCAGTTTCACCTGTTATAAATTCAATGAAGCTAAAACTGGAATAGTTTGTTCTCTGTGAACGAGGCTGATTAATGCAATTTTGTTGTATTTTGTGTTCTGTTACACTGATAACAGTTTAAATTTTTGGCATTTTTAGTTGTACAAAAGCAGTTTTTTTTTATAGCTTTCAAGAAAATATTGAAGCAGAAAACATTTTGACTGTTTTCATGAGTTTAAAAGCTGAACCTTTCATCTTTTCTTCAGTTGAAAAAATGTAACTCATTTCTCACCTTACAAAAATTCTATGGTGGGGAAAGATCAATTTCTTTATTGCTCTGCAGAAGAATTACTATAGCAACTTTATGTTTTGCAAAAACATTTCAGAGTACATTTGAATATATGCTGGAATATATTTATATCACTAATATTATATTCATGTTTTAAGCATATATCAACAGAGCTATAATTTTTTATCATAATTTGCTTTACATATGTCCACTTTGTTGCTTTCTTTTATGGGAAAGTGTGCAAGATGCTTTCTGGTTTGTATTTACTTGATTGACCATAAATAATCTATTCTGCTGGTTATCATTATTTTGACAGATTTAATGTCATGATACATTATAGATATCATCTGGAATGGTCTGTAGTTAAGAGCCATTTGGGATTTGCTGGTCTTGGTCTGCATTCTACGTAGTTAGCTTGCATCTAACATTGATTTTGATATCTCTTTGTCATTTCTTCATGTTATAGGTGATGGTATGGAGGGAATGAAGAATTCTCCAGCAACTGGTCCTGGCACTCCTCGAGAAGATGGACCACAAATGGGGGATTATGGTATTCCAGGTTATGGACAAGACAATGTGAGGATATATGGTTACTGATGTGTTTTTCTTGATTGATGAGTTATTTGTTTAATTTCACATGTTAACCAAAATTGGTTTATTCTGAAAGCATTTCATTAGTATTACATATTTATGTGCATGCAAGGTAGAAAAATCACAGCTTCCGATGCAATTAGTCAAAACATTTTCATTTTTTCCTGTAAATCTTTTCAGCATTTCAGTCTTAACTTACTTTTCTATACATGTTTTATAATTAAAAATTTTTGAAAAGGTCTTTGATGGTAGCTGTTTAATGTTTCATTCTCTCTCTCTCTTTTTTTTTTTTTTTTTTTTTTAATTCATACTGTTAAAGCTTTGATTTCTTTTTTCTCCCCTTTTTTGGGGGTTCCTATAAGTTCCTTTTGAAATTTCACTTAGTTTTAAAATTGGCATGTTTTTCTTATATCTGTTACTTTAGATGCATGGTAATGGGACATCATTGAATTGAAGTCAAAGGAATTTTCATACACTGTCTCAATCTGTAAAGTATTTTACTGTCATTTCATTTAGTGGTCTAGAATCACTGTAAGTTTGTGAAGGCCTAAATTAATTGAATAATTCTGTAATTACACCTCATGAATATAAAATGTGTTGGTGTGTATTCAAAAGATTGATGACTAAGTTTATGTTATTACTGAAATAGTAGTTGTGCATGTTCTGACAAATTCTTTAATGTCTGTGGGTCAAATATGATTTTTGTATGCCTGCTGAATCACAGCTAGTGGAAAATATTTTTCATTCCTTTCAGTTAACTTTTTGTTGTTGTTGGTCATGACTCTAGTGATGCTTTTATTGGTTGTATTTAAATGAAGGACAAAAATATTTTTATGTTTGTGAATTTTTCAAATGTAAAAAAATTCTGAATTCATAAATTTTTCAGGTGTAATTATGAAAATTTAATTATTTTATACAGAAAAATACTGCTATAGAATATAAAAACAAAATTAGTCAATATTATTGAATGAAATCTTAGTCCTTTATTATTATGATCTTTTCTTTTTTCTTATGTTGATATTCTTTCTAACAACTAACAAATAATTAATATTTTCTTTTCCTCTTTGGGTATTGGTTATAATATTCTCTGGTAAGTTATGAGTAGCTTCAGTATGCATAAATGGGAATGTATATTGTAATAGAGTCTTATATTCAGTGTAAATTACATTAAATATGGATATAGTAGTAGCATCTTACTGTAATAAAGTTCATCATCTGAAGGGAGTGGAAAATGTTGCAGTACCTTCACTTTTTTACCCTGTGAGAGAAGGAACTTTTCTTATTGATTTATAGAATATTTCTGTTGAAAAGAGTAAATATAAAATTCTGTATCTAGCTGTGTAATTTTGTTATAAACTTATGCAAGTAATTGTAAATATTTCCTCTATATGCTTATGTGCATATAGTTATTGCATTATATTGCAGAGTATAAAATTTCACTTTATAGTCATTTTTAATCATAGGATCTGGAGATCATATGCTTGGAATTTGCAAAATATTCCTAAAGTGGCAGTTTTTTAAAAGTACTAATAAATGATGAATATGCTAATTTGAAGCAAAGATCTGAAATTTGTGGACTTTTTCCTTGTGTACACACACAATGTTCATATATATGTGTCTCTCTATGTGTGTGTGTATATATAGATACACGGAAGAGCCTTTACATTATGACCACCCTGTTAATAACATGTAGGACCATCTTTAGCCCTCAAAACTGCCAGGACCTGGTGTGGCATTGACTCCACAAGGTGCTTATATGTAATCTGAGTATCTGGTACCAAGTGCTCACAACTTGTCCTGCAATTCCTGCACGTTGCGAAGGAGTAGCATGGCAGCACGAATTTGGTTTTCTAGGTGACAACAAATGCTCTATTGGATTGGCAGGTTAATTTCACGACCATGATCATGAAAGTCACTAGAATATTCCTCAAACCACTTCCTGACGATTCTACCCTTATGACATATTACATTATCCTGTTGGTAAACACCATCCCCCACTGGATATACTGTTGTCATGAATGGGTCAACCTGGTGTGTAACAGTGTTCACGTAGTGCAGAGACATCAGGAATTGTTCTATGGGGATTATGGGTCCTAATGTGCTCCATGAAAAGATTGCCCACACCATAATACCCCTGCCACTGGCTTGTCTCCGTCCAACTGTGCATCCAGGAGCCAGGGTTTCATTTGGAAATCAGGGTATTAGCACACAGCTATCGATGCGATGGATCAAGAAATGGGATTTGGTGGACTACACAATTTTCTTCCATTCTTCTAATGTCCAATTTCGATGTTTCTTGGCATATTGAAGATTCGATGACGTGCCGTCAGTGCAGACACATGCTTTGGCCTCCGGATGCATAGGCCCATATGCAGCAATGTACGCTGCAAAATGCATTGAGACACTGTCTAGGTTGCCACTGTTTTAGCTAGTGATGATTTTGGCTGTTGTAGCCGGTCACAGCAAACAGTGCGTAGCAATTTCCGGTCTTCTCTGGAATCAGTGCGCCATCGACGACGCACTGCTGGCCAGCGACTTGTCATTTCACCATCCATACACCAGTTTTGATATGTGCTCACAACAACTGCACGTGAACAGCCCACTAAATGTGCTGTTTCAGGTATTGATGTTTCCAGTCACCAAGCCATAACGATTTGACCTTTATACAAGTCTGATAAATCAGCTGCTTTTCCCATTATGTCGCCAATCGTGCTATGTTTGGAAAGACATTGTATAGCCGCTTGCTTCTGGTTGAGCCCATAGTTACAGATGGAGTGTGCTCTTCAGATTGTATGCGAAATTGCAGCACCAAGAATAAAAATTCCAAAAAAATTTAAATTCACAAGATTAATAGACATGTTACTCATAAGCAAATGATTAAGTAAAGTTAGAAACAAATTATTCAGATCATCTTGATTTATTCCAATACATTTAATGTGCAATATATGGTAATACACTTATTTTCATGCTTAGGCGTGTTATTGATAAGAACATTAATCGTGTTCTGAGTAATGTTTTGCCATGCTGCAAGAACTTGGCCATGTACAGCATTAAGGTTGGCAGCTGCCTCTTTTTCTTCCAATAGCCAGTTAATGATTCCCTACTATGTTAAATGGGGGACAGGTCTGGAGTGGCATGGCAGGTTCGTGCAAAGTGTTTGCAGCAGCATAAACATGTAGCTTAGAACTGCTGTGTTGAAAAATGGTTTGTAGAACACTGTGCAGGGATGGTCATATTGCTTCTTACATGATTAAATTTATATAATGCTGAGCTGTCCGCACATCAGGAAGGAAAACTAGAAAAATCCACTTACTATGCATTCCCACAACATTATTCCATGATAAGGACCAGTATAATGTTAACTCACATATAAAGGCTTGTAGCTAGCATTAGTCACAGACCAATTTCTGCCCATCATTGCTTCTGAAACAGAAGCTAAGAGGGAAAGGTATTGTTCTCAAGCTGAATAATATTGTGATAGCTTTTGGTTGTGTTTTGGGTTGAGTGGAATATATCACTGTCCTTCTGCTGTTGTCTTCATGTCATGCAATTGCTTTCTGATGGTTTGTGTAGACACTGCTGGTCTTCTTGAGCTTAGTGTATGGCACACAAATTTATAGTAAAAGTGAAGAGTACTATAAGCCATTTTTCTTAAGTTCAACTCTGGCCACAGCTTCTTTTGTCCAAGTTCACTGTTGTTCCCAGCAACCTTCTCAATCCCACAACTGTTGAAAAAACTTCTGGCTTTAACAGATGTAAGCCCACCAGCAGCTGAGTGGTAAAGTCACTGAACACTGGTAGTTTGGTCCAAGGTTTGAACCCCTCGAACGGGCTGGTTGCATGGCCGTTTTCATAATTTTCTCCATATGTTACATGTGTACAAGCCAGTTTGCCTGAGAAAGTCCTCCGTGGAGGCATCCCTCCCTTTAGGCAGATAGCCCTCAAGTGCTTTGTCATAGTCAAATAAACCAAACCTTTAACAAATATACTCAGTGGACAGATTTCTTCATGTACTTAAATCAGAGTTGCCACGCTACCTGGAAAACCGGAAAAAGTCAGGGAATTCAAAAATTTACCCAAAAAGTTAGAGAATTTAAATATTTTAGTCTAAATCTGGAAAAGTCTGGGAATTTCATACAGCGATCCCCAAAAAAAGCGAGTTTTCTGCCGATGTTGGAAGCGATTACGCTGAGGATTCTTGGCACGCGTGGTACACACGTGCCAAGAAAGGGTACGATACACACGGGATTTGGTGAGATTATGATGAGCAGTAAACAGGCCATTTTGGTGTTGGAGGCAATTTTCAAAATCATGCCAAGGCTGTAGCTCAGTGCTTCCCAAACTTTCAATATTTGAGACCCGGTTTTCAATCATAATTTTCATCGTGCCTCCCATTCAAGAAATTTTCTCAGGCATAATCTTGAAAATAATTCTAGCAATATGATGACATAACATCACGAAATTTAATGCACATATTTTTTACTTATGTAGGCTGCTAAATAGATATAAAATACCTGAATTTATTTAAAAATATCATTAAATAGATTTGTTTCTTTCCTTTAACTGCAAAAAAAAAAAAAAAAGACTTTTTTTAATCCACATTGGGCGGATTCTGATCTCAATCTTCAGTACAGGAAACAACTTCTATTATAGTTAATAATGGTAATGCTTTGGGGATTATATATAAGTCATATGTAATTGGCAAATTTTTGTATTTTCAAATAGTACTATTATTAATTTACCTCTAAGCACAGCCAAAGCGCATTACGCTGATAGACTGGAATTTTCTTAAAACACACCTGGAAAAGTCGAGGAATTTCATTCATTCAACCCTGTTAAATTTCTTCATAAAGAATCCTAAACATAGTTGCTTCAAGAATCTTGAAATCCACCATTGGCAATTTTGTGTCTGAAGTCATTCTTTCTTAACCTCATCACCAGCAAATAAAGAGGGCACTCTTCTGACACTTATTTTCAATTCTGAAGTGTAGAGTTTGAAAAAGTGCAAAGTTCATACTCTTATTATTTGGCAAGTTATTGATAAAAAAAATAGTGTTAGAAAAGCATAGAAGCTCAATCTGTAAAAAAATTTGAGTGACAGTTGTTCTCACTTCCAAAGTTTCGCATTTCCATGCTTTCCTTGGATATGAGATTTTCATCCATTTTTAGTTACCAATCCACACCATTAAATTCACAGTCTCTTACATGCAATAAAACAAGAAAAAGAAATTGAGTAGAATTTGAGACTTTACATTGTAGATTTATTGCTAAGATTTTTGCTAATTTTTTCTTCGAATTTCAAGGTAGTATTCAACAAATTAGTCTTTGAGGAGAACTAACGTCCTTTTTCTAGGGTGAAATAGATCATTGGCCTTTTCTTTAGCTCTTGCAATTTATTTATATAGGTTGTTTATGAAATAACACTGTAAACTTTATATTCAAATTCTAGAATATTTTCCAGAATATGAAATGGAATTCACAAATTATGATTTAGTGAAATTTAATGAGGATTATTACAATTCATATTTGATGAATCAGCCCGTATTGATCAATTTTTCGAAGCTGTTTATCTGCTGAAGTATGCATCAAGATTAGAAAGTTTTTGCATATTTTTATCAATTGGAGAAAAAATATTTAAAGATGTAAAATTATATGTGATTGAAAAAGGAAACAGATTTTGGTGTGATTTTGTAAAATGTATTTACTTTTGGCATTCTTTCCAAATTATTTATCTTTGAGTGTTTTTTTTTTTTTTTTTTTTTTTGAAGGGGGGAGAGATGAGCTGATAAATATATTGATCATTAGTAACATTATTGATTAATCATCATCTGTTTTAATTATCTGTGTTTTTGAAGAGGTGATAATAAGGCTTTGAAATACAGGGCAAAGAGCCACTGAATTTGATTTAATACACAGATATCTGTCTGTACTGTGATAATTGCATAAAAAAATGAAAACTTGCATTCAAAAATTCAAAATTATTTTTGATTGAAATAAATTTTAGTTTGAAGAACACTGCACAACTCGTACTGTAAACAGTTGCACTGTTTGTTTACTTGGATTTAATGTAATTTGATAAAACAGGTTAACAGCGTGAAAACAGTTTTGTGTTTTAATGGTATAGTAATGCATACATGAAAACACATAGTAATATAATATAATATGAACTAAAATGGAATTAATTGGCTACTGCTTCAAACAAGTGACTATTCATACATAAGTAAAGTTCCAGCCTCAAAGATTCTTCTTAAATAAGATGCAATACGCTCTGAAATTTTAAAAAAAAAAAAAAAAAAAAGTTCACATAATTGAAAACGAAAACAACATATAGGAATAAAATTTAATTAATTTTAATTTAATTTAAAAGTGAATGGAGAATTTATTTATCATTTCAAGACTCTTGATTATATTTGTCCCAGAGCAAGTAAAAAAAATCTGCTGAGTATAAACTGTCAGAAATCCCTGCTTCTTGCTAAAATTCATAATTCAAATAACTATCTATGAAGATGTCAGCAAAAATGAAACCGTTTTTCACTTTCAGTATGTTGCATCAAAAATCAGTTACATGGCATAAATCAGTGGCTAACTTCATATCTGTAGGAGCAGTATGTTAGACTTCAAAAGTATATCATTTTAAAATTCATTAAAAATAAAATTAGTGTAATAGTAATGGGCAAAGAATTTGAGAATTTTGAGCAAAATAAGATACATTAAAATTATA
>KK121721.1:384777-396143 GCA_000611955.2 Stegodyphus mimosarum | reverse complement strand
GTTTGTTATGTGTGTCTGTCTCTGTGTCAAAGCTTCTAAAGCAACAAAAATATAAAATAACCCAGGTTGTTGTTGGTATGTGCTTTAATTGTTTGAAAAAATTTTAGTAGTTATTGTTGTAATTATTTTAAGTATTTTATTTCCAAACAAAGGCGGTATTATTTTAACAACATTTTATCTTTTAATACTTGTATAGATAGACTAAATTGCCTTTATTTCTGTAGTTTTTTATGCAACTAGTAATTATGCATTTCTTTCAGAAATGTATGAATCTCACAAAGGAGTCTAAAATAGTTCACTAGATATGGGTAAAAGGAAGTTGTTCAAGTCAAATAAATACCTTATTTCTCTTTATATATAATAGTGAATCAGGAATATTTGCTATCCACAGTTAATTGAAATATAAAAATTTAGAGAGATGCCTGTAGGTATCAGCTTCAGCACATACTTTTTTTAACTTTAATTTTATGATTTTATATATATCTATATATGTATATGCAAATATTAAAGCGTTCTCTCCTTAATATCAAGATATGTCATCGTCTTATACTTCATAATACATTTTGTAGATATACATTTCTTTGGAAGAGAATTGTTGTTTTTATTTCATATGGCTACCTTATCTTTTACTTGTTTTCACTGTAGGATTTGGAGTTTCCAAGAGCTTCAGATTCTCAGTACCTCAATCTGCTGGGCATTTAAGCAATGTGTAATTCTCATTTTGATTAGTTCGTAAAAATCTGAAGGCATATAACTCTTTTTTATTACTGTCTGTTTGAATTTTATTTAACAATCCTAATAAATTGATAGAAAAAAATTAATCTTTAATAATATAAATTAATCCTTTGACTGCATTTATCCAGTTATGAGACTTTTTATCACTTAGTATATAATAGCCTATAATTCAAAATATTTTGGTTTCTCACTTTTTTGAATGATGTAAATATCATCATATGAATGTAAGTTTATGAAAAGGAAATATGCAGATTTAGCTAATTAATGCTTTTCAGTGCAGGCTGGGACAAAAACAATGCATATGTTTGTATTTAAATATTACATTGGGGCTGTAATGTGTGTGTGTGTGTGTGTGTGTGTGTGTGTGTGTGTGTGTGTGTGTGTGTGTGTGTGTGAATGATATTATAATGCAGATACAGATTTAAAGTATGGAGGCAATTAAATAAGTGGTTTGAAAAAGCACTCAAGATTTTGTTCTTGAGTAATTATTTATTTCTTGAAAAAGGGCTGTTTTTTGTAGAACAGCAAGTGGTATTAGAGTGGAATATTCCAGAGGCATACAAAATTACATAATTTTAATTCTTCACTTTATGAAAGCATTTTGCTGACTTGAATATTCCATTTTACACCATATCTGTGTAGATAGTCCCCCCCCCCTTTTTTTTAATGATGCTTTCTGAATTCCTGTCTGATTAATTAACTGAACTGAAATCGTTTTGCTACCCTTCAAATTCAATATCATTTATATAGCTTTTCTTGTATCTGAACATGTTTATATTTCTTTTTATTAATGTGTGATATTTTTGCACAGAACTGAAGCTCTTGGCAGCTTGTGAATTATCTCTAAGGATTAAATTTTCTTTAAAAATAATGGTAAATCTTCTCGTATTATATAAATAGTTTTTATGTACAAATTTATTCTCATATTTAGCTGCTGCTGTGCAGTTTTTGTAAATATTGGTTGTTTTTATATGAACTGCCTGGAAATTATTCAAAATACTTTTCTTTATGTTAAGCATAATAATGCAATCTCTATGTGTTATTGGGGGAAAAATATTTTGTTCAAGTTTTCAGTTAGTAAATGTGTTTTTATTTAATCACTTTAAATTAAATACCAACTTGTAAATTCAAGAATCTCATTCTATAAGCACCCCAAAAAGAGATCTGACTGAAGGCATTTAGTACTTTTTTACAATTGTTTAGCCTTTTTTCGTTTTTATAATTTTCGGTACAAAATATATAGTTTGGAAAATTTTCTATCATGTGATATGAGTTTGCTAACTATAGCAAAAGTTTACAAAAATATACATTTTGTTTGTGTGCTTGATGCAGCCTTTTTGAATTTTATATATGTATAAATGTATCTATATCTATACCATATTAATTAATATAATTTCCTTCTCTTTTTGAATCAATTTTAGATAGAAAATTACAAAGGAAAATATTGATATTAAATGGAATGATAAAATAAGATTGAAAGAATGTATGATTGCAATTTTTATTTTTCTTTATTTTCATTCTTTGTCATTTTTATTTAATTTGTATAAATATTTTTATGAAAGAAAAGTCTTTTAAACTTTCTGTTAAGTTCCGCATTTATTTTGCTTAGTTTTTTAGTGCCACATGCAAAAATGATGCTTAAAGATTTATGTACTTAAGTTATATCATATGAAGAAGGAAGTTATGCAAATTAAGTATGGTATAACTTTAGCATTCATAATACTTAAACTATTTATAAATTGGGTATTTTGCCCATGGCTGCTCATCTAAAGCATTATCGCACAAATCTGAATGCTCGTATGTGTGACATTTGTTGATTAATTTATTACATGAGTTAGATTATGGTATACAGTGAATCTGTGTAGATTTGCTTGCTCAAATAATTTAGGTTTGGGTTTTTTTGTTGATATTCAAAATAAGTGACTTTGTGAAAAGTTATAACTCACATTTAATGGTTGTGATTCGTTTTGTTTTATTACTCATGGTATTAGTCTTGCTCATTTTTTGTGATCCTTTCTTTTTTCTGTTAAATCATTTTTGAAGTAGTGATTTGTGTAAAATTGATCTGTAAGTGTAAGTAAAAAAGCAATTTTATTTACTAGTGTCCCCCCCTCAGCATTAAGCATATGAATTACTGTGATGATACATTTCCATTCTGATAGAAATGCAATTAATATTCTAGGCATTTATGCAAGACACCAGAGTTTGTTTTCTGATTTTTTAAACAATCATAAAGTCATAAATATCAGATTTTGTTTCTTATTTGAAAATCTATGAAAACTACCTTTAAAAATGAATGACTTACTTTTTAAGGCATCTAAAAAGCAAATTTTTTCATGATATTCACAACTAAAAATCGTTTGGGTAAATGAAATCCTTGTTTTGTGACATTCATTCCCTTTTTAATGCTGATAGGGCAAAAGATATTCAGTTTCTTTCAGGAAATACATAAAAAATAACTGTCATGCATTGGAAGATGTGTATATTATATTTATGTGTACATTGATTATTTTGAATTCTGCTAAGTGCCTACTAGGCATATGTGGGGAAGGTAAGAGCTGCGTTGAATGCTTGTATAGAAATAAATTATCCCCCCTCCAATTCTTCTGTAATTGTAATACACGTTGCTAATAAAATCTGACACTCAAATTAAATACTTCTTTGTTTGTAAGATAATTATTACTTTCAATAGTTTTGTAACAAAAAGTATATTTAAAGTTATTAATGTTTTATATGCCAATCACATTTATTGACTTTTTAATGCATTGATTTGCATATTTTAGTATCATAATCAGGGATCATATACCTGAGATAGATGTAACTGATTGCATAGATTAATAAGCAATCATGGTTGTCAAATTTATGACTTTTTTCTTTGGCAATTTGCCTTTATTTTTTTTTGCAATAATTAGTTAAATTATTGAGTTGTCAACAAATTTAATATAATTTTATAATAGTTAATTGAAAGGTATTACAAATTTTAAATTATAAACTTTGAGTTAATTATAAAATTATTTTAATTTTTGAAGTAAATCTTAAAGGGGTTACAACATACTGTGTCTTTGCTTGTTGGAACTCAAGCCTTCAGATTCTGCACCTGAATGTATTATATATTTGCATGACAAAAAAAAGAAAAAAACTTTATTATAAAACGTTTGTGCTCTTATTGCACAAAGTTTTAATTTTGTAAGATTTAGTATAATTATAAATTGATTTTATATTATGGAAAAAAATATATTCTTCTCTAATTGAACTATTAAAAGTAGCTATTATTTGATATGATTATGCAACCAAAAAAAAGTATCTTTGATTTTCCTCCAAGACATCAACAGCTAAAACATTCATGGCTTACTTAATACTGATTTATATTAGTTTTTAATATCCAAATTATTTTTAATTTATGATAATTTAATCTCCAGTGTGTGTGAATACATACATAAAGTTTCATTTTAATTTGCTGTCATAAATATTTAACTCTGGTAAAATTGAATGATTTTTGGCTGACCAATAAATGAATTTGTAATAACTAGCAGTATTAATTATTTGTGTATAATTATATGTTTTTAAATTGTGTTTTATGTCTTGAACTTATGTTTAAGTGACAGACTACTTACAAATCACTACTTCTAAAACATACAATTTGTCTTTCAGCTATATTTTTAACTGAATTTGTTTCGTAATCAGTTCTATGATATTTTAAATTTTTTTAATAAACTGTAAATATGCTTTTTCCCTTTTTTGAATGTCTGTGGAAATACAGTTATGAACTGTGTTCATGAACGACTCCATGGTAGTATTATATTGCTGGTTTACAATGCACATTTTGTAAAAAGGAGGAAAAACGGAAAAAAATATGCCAATTTGTGAATTGTTTTTGTCTGATCTTGTATCAAGCGTCCATGATATTTTGAGCTGTGGTTTTCATCTCTGGTTAAAAGTGATTTTTCACATGAATATTTGTGTTATGTTCCTCGATCTCTTTGTTTTTCATGTTTGTTACAATTGTTCTGTATTATTTTTTCTGTTCTGTGAACCACTATGCTCAAATATTTCATTAAAACACAACTGTTATTTGGAAGTTTCTGGTCTCTTTAAAGGGAAAACAAAAATTTAATTTAGTTTTCAAATTCGATGACATGTACTTGAAATGCATATAATTGAAAACAAATTTCATATTTACGATTGTTATTGAAATTACATTTTTCAAAGTACATTGTACCGAAATTCCTCCCCTCTGAAATTATATTATCACTTTTAGATTAAATGGTATACATTAGGCTTCCAGTTGGTTTTAATTAATGGCAGAAAACTCAAAAGCCATGTGATGGAAAATTTTATAGTTTATTTATTTATATGCAAGAGAGGACCTGTTAAAAGAACACATGTATGAATTTTGTGAAAATAATTTAACATTAACGGAAGAAATCAAAGTTTCAGTTGAATTAAATAATTCAGAGAGTGTTTTTGTAGCAATTGGGAACTTGATTATTCTGTCATGCAGTCCTACTGCTCATGCAAGAAGCACCCACATAATTAAGGTTGTTTTAAGCAGCAATCAAAGAGAATTTAACATACTTGTAGCAATAATGTAATTTGTAGTTATTGCCCCCCCCCCAAGGACGCAGTCACTGTTTTGTCTTTTTCCAACATTCGTCACTCCTAAGGCTAGAAGTGGTGGCGATTTTATTGTAAAGGCACCTAATAGGCAGCCAACTTTACCTTCTACGAAGAGACAGACAATTACAACCATTCCTTCTCTGGGATTCTAACCAGGGCCCTTCGATATCATAGTCGGCTCCCCTAACCACTCTACCATCTTGGCAGCACTCGTAGTTATCGTTCATTAATGCTATTTGTATCCTATTAAATTTAATTTTAAAAAAATCGCTTCTTTTACATCATTTAATATTGCTGTTTGAATCATAATTAGAATATGAGATTTTTAAAATAGTACACATGCATTAGAGTCTGTTGGCTTAAACTGATACACAGATGTTGAAGTACCCTGTGCTTTACAAAGAGATCACGGTGTTCGAGATCAAATCCGTTGCTATCTCCCTCCCCCCCAATGTCCTAAACAATTGATATAGTTAGCAAACTCTATAAATTAAACATACTAGTAATTCATAATGAAATGTGACTTAAATTATTGTTTGTAAGAACACTTAACTCGGGGCTTAATTTCTAAAATTAGAAGTGCCGGAGCCCTGTGGAAGACTGTCAGGAGGGAAGAAAAACGATAATAAATAAATACAATAACTAAAAATTAAATAAGTAAACCAAAATTAAAAGAGATGCATAGAAATTTATTAAATTATTAAATTAATTACATATAGTTAAATAAAAAATAAATTATTGAACCTCGTCTTATTTGGCACTCCGGCTGGAATTACAATTCCACTCAGAAGCTAAGAAGTAGTTCAGCAGATATCCTGAATTTAAGCCTTGGTTATACTTATAATTTGTTATTTCAAGGATGATAGATACAAAAAGTACTCTTTTTTGCAGCACAATAATGAAAAAATTTTAAACGTCAATAAAAAGAATAGTGAGAAATCTAGAAACAGAAATGAGGCTATAGAAGGAAATTTTAATGGAAAATTTGACTATAAAATAAAGAGGGAACAGCAAGAATTTCTGAGCATTATGCCCCGTGGTTATAATTCTAGCCATCAAGCTTGAAAAGTCACTAGCAAGGCCTGTGCAGGACCATGGTATCGCTTTCAGTATTTCCAGGAACGAAAAATTTATTCAGTCTCGTAAATTCGTTGCATATCCTGAAAAATAAGCCTTTGACATGTGAGTGGGCTCTTCTTTCCTTAAGATTCTCAACCTCTGTCTAAGGTTTGTGTTCAAGGGAAAGACAGGCTTGCAAAGTTATAATAGGCTTTTAAGGCATATTTATTATTGAAATAAAATTTGTCTGCTGAAATTCAGGTTCACTTACAGAAAAGAAGTGCCGAAGCCCTTTCATTTAGGGCTCTGGTGCACTCCGGCTAAAATTATGATTTATTTCAAAAATTGAGAAGTACCGGAGCCATGCTCCTGTGATATTTAAGCTCTGACTTAACTGGTGCTCATTTATAGTCAGCTCTCTGTAATACTGATATAATTCGAATTTCAATTGTAGTGTAAATTCAGATTCCTGCATATGATCATAATTGTTGTGCTGAAGTTATCAGAATAAACAAGACAGTACCTTTATTAAGGAAATGTATAGTACATTAATGTATTGGTTTTTCTAAAGTAAGGGAAAATCACAAAACTAGGGATAACTCAAAAAGTTACATGTTGGTTTTGTTGAAACTGAGCCACAGTATGTAAGACATTGTAAGATATGCAGTAATGTGTCTACTTAAAGTGTTAGAGCATGCTCATTAGAATTCTGGATGTGAGATCAAGGTGGCCACTGCATGTGCTGAACTGTTTAGTGCTGAAGTTAAGTTACCATGATATGGTTCCACATTGTCATCTTGTAAGATAAAATTATCACCTTTTAATGTAGCATAAAAATACACATTAGCATCAAGGATGTCTGTAATCTGTATAGACTTGAACAGTCATAGTTCCGTGAAAAAAGACATGGAGGTGTATGCATCCACCTATAGAGATTCCATCCCATACGCAGACATTGCCTCTTCTAGGATGACAGAAGGTTCCAAGTTATCACCAAATCAAACAATACTTGCTGTCAGAACATCATTGATCAGCCATGTATGCATGTGCTGTCCCAAGAATTATCTCCTGTGAAGTGGAGTGAGCAGCACACAAGCTGCTAATAGCCGTGCATACAGACCATTGAGTCTTCTGCACACAACAGACATCAATACTGTCCTTTCACTGGTTTCAGGAAAAGAAGATCTAAGTTGGGTTGGGTAATGATTCTATTCCTCTCTGCACAGAACTGCAGGTATCAATCATCAGCTGCTGTAGAACTTTTTAGATGCATTTAAAGGTGAATGGTTTTAAATTTGTTTTTAGAGTTCAATTATATGGCCATCTGTGTTTGATTTTGAGCAATTTGTAATGTCCTGACAATTTTCCATCACAGTTTTGACATGTGATACTTCCAAGTCATTCTAACAATTTAGCTGGCCTAGATTTCTACCTGGGACAAAAACTTGCAGTCTTATTCTGAAATATGCATTTTTTTGCAGATGATTTATTCCAGTTTGACCACTACTATTGTGCATATTGATGTTTTGCTCAACACCTTTTCTTTAACGATGTTCTCAAATTTCTTTGCAGTTGGTTTATTTATGTTGTGAAAACATGGTGAAGAAATAACGCTATGCAATAAGTGTTGCTTGCTGTTCATGTTTATTATCATAGAAGTAATGTATTTAAATTTTGACCTGTTTAAAATTTGACTTATATCATGAGAAAAAATTGTAAACAGATATTAAATAATTCCTAAAAACAACATCAGATCCGTATTATCTATTATTTATAATTATAATATAACTTTAAATTCAGTAGAACCCTATTTATCTGAATCAGTTGAAGATAAGCTATTTCATATAATACGTTTTTAGAGTGCCATTTAAAAAAAAAATCAGAAATTAATATCTAACACTATCAAGCAAGAGCACTGCAGGGATATACCTATCTTTATTACAATATTTTCAGCAGTGGCAATAGATTATAAGACCTGAAGCAGATATCAAAATTGTGCCTTTGGGGAAACCAAAGGAAAAAAATCTTAATTTAGACACCTCATGACTTCCTTGAACAGAATATTAAATTATATGCATTTTTTGCTGCATTTCATTTAAACTTATTCCATTAGATATATTTCTCATTCAATTAATTCAGTTCTCATTTCGCGGAAGGCAAAAATACATAAAACCTCAAAGCATCTTCATTGAAAAATACCAAATACTGTTAAAATAATTTTTTTAAAAAATCATACAATTAGAGTTTCTATGCAAAAGCAAGCAATTCGGCCAGTGGGCAAGAAGGCAGATTTTTCGGTGCCCCAAACTGAAAGTTTATTTTTGGTCACATTCGGCAAAAAGACACTAAAGGTGCACAAAGACTTAATTCACTATTCTGCTAAGTTTCAATGTAAACAAATATGGCTGCTATGGTAGACAAAATTAGGCTTAGTCGCATTTAAACAGCTTTTAAATTGTTGATAATTCTACAAGTATTGCATGCAGATTAACTAAAGGCATAAAAACCTTAATCAGAAGATCAACATTATTCAATCATTTTAAAAGCAAAAAATGAACAATTTACCAACATATAAGAATAAAAAAATTTCAGTTCACTGAGCCGAGTAACAGAGTGGTTGTGCATATACTATATATACTTTTAGTCCGGCCGATTGCAACCAAAATGGGAGGTGCACAACTGCATGTTGTAGCAGTCCTATATACAAAATTTCAACGTTCTGAGTGTACTCGTTTTTGAGTTATGCGAGATACATACAGACGTCACGAAAAAATCTCTTCTAAACCCATTTTAAATCCGTTTTTGCAAACCGTTTTGGAAAGCGAAAAAAAAGCCCTTTATTCTGTCCTTAAATACAGACATCACGCAAAAACATCGTTAAATTGCATTCGATAGCGATCGAAAATTGCATTCGATTCGATACTTCATTTACTTCGTACAAGAAAATAAAAATTACATATCCACTGTATGATTAGTTGACCTACAACACATTTTCAGCTATCGGCAAAGATGCTTGAGCAGCAAAAAAAAAAGTCTTTATTTAGAGAATATATATTAAATCGATTTTGTCATAGTACTTTTGAGTTAGATTTAATACTTCTGAACAATTTTAAGTGTTTTAGCATGTTTTTTCCTTTCAAATAATAACAAGAGGAAAAATAAGACATATACATACATAGCCAGTTTTGGGTACAAAATATTGTATTAAACAAGCTAAATTAGTTTTAACCATCTTACAAAGACCTTTAATTGTTAGGATAGCTTATCTTATTATTAATATTATTGAAAATGGTTATAGAGGGAGCAAATACAACAGCACTGAAAAAAAAAATGTGAAAAAGTTATGCAACTTGAAAGTACTTTATGAGAACTAATGTTTTCTAATTTTAACATTAAAAAAGCTGTATTATACTTCTCTCATCAGCAGCAACTGAAAAAGTATTTTACTTCCCACAAATTAAAAAAATAAGAAAAGAGATAACCAATTTCCTTAACGAAGTGATCCATTTTGATAATAGAGGAATAAAAACATTCGTTAACTATAAGTTTTACTATTTTTGAAATTGTAATAAATTTAGAGAAGTCTTCTAAATTTATTGGTGAATAAATACTTAATTTTTTTTTTCTTGTAATGCCGTATCCACAAACGTTCTTACATGGCCTTTATTTTTGAAACCGTTTGTTTGTTTAAAAAAAAAATAGTTATGTGAAAACTAATTTTTAAAATTAATATTCATAAATTAATTATATGATTTGTAATTTGTCCTGTTTTGGTAAGCTTAACTTTTTATACGCTTCCCCGGTCTTTACACTTATGTTTAGCGAAATGTTGTACTCATTATAAAAATATAAACATAAAATATTTGATTCCCATATTACAAAAGTTGATCACATATTTGATTTCAAAATTCGCGATTTTTGACATAATTTTTAATTTGCATTGAGAGATTGCTTAATAAATAAATTGGAATAGTTCGAGATTGTTAGTCCAAAGGGGCTTTGTTCCTGAAGGACTATGGTTTTCGTTTTGCGATTTTGCGTCGAAAACATTAAATATCGGTTCACTTTTCAAATTGTTGCCCCAAAATAAATCAGCCCTGTATTATATTTAAAGAAATTAAATAATGAAAAATGTGCGTAAATGTATGTATGTTTCTCGTATTGTGATAAAAGGACGGTACCTAGAGCCATCGAATTTTGAATGACGTAATCCTGCTGCGAATATGGGCATGCCCAAATTTGGATTTTTTTTAATCGATTTCATATTTTGTAAAACTTAACGAATTCAAGGATTTCAAAGCGAACAATGGTAACGTTGTACAGAAAAAACATTTTTATTTCCGGCGCATGAGATTGTGTATGGGAAATTTTAAAGATATACTCAGTTTAAAATTATTTTGCGATATTGTTCTTTAACTGAATTTTATGGTTTAAGTGCGATGAACATGATCTTTAACCCTTTATGTCCCAAATTAGGATATTTTTAGAAAACTGGTGCAATATATTTTTTTTATGTTCAATTTAACTGTAGAAAGACACACAAAAATTGAGATTCATTTACAATAATTATTTTTATTGTAATAACACAGAATATTACACGGGACTTTAAAGTCCCGTCGGGATTTATGTTTATTACACTGCCATTACATCCATTAGCATAAAGAAGAAAAAATATTAAATATAAATGAAAAGTAATATATTTTTATACAATTAATTATGGTACTGATAAAAGCAGTTCTTTTTTTCATTAACACAAAGAAAAACTTTGCATAATGTGCATTGAGAATGTGGTCGTGACTCAATTTTTTTCGAAGCACAAAACTCACACCGTCCTCTATTTTTTACAAATATTGGCCAATGTGCACCTTTGTTTTGTTGTCTAATGTCATCAGAAACAGAAAAATTTGCTGTCTTGCGTTTTTTGGGGGGTGGCAATTCACTTATCTCTCTCTCTC
>KK121721.1:357835-382667 GCA_000611955.2 Stegodyphus mimosarum | reverse complement strand
TTTTTTTTTTTTTTTTTTTTTTTTTTTTTTTAATCTTCCGTTTGGTATACCGAAAGAATTTTCACACAAATAATTTGTAAATTTTCAAAGCCAAAATGTTAATATTCTCATGAACTGACAATCAAAGAAAACACATATTTTTCATTGCTAGGTAGTGCAAATAGTATTAAGAGTTGGCTAGTCCTAGAACATAAATTTTACTATATCCATTTAAAAAAAAATATTGATCACTATTATTCATAATAATCTGCATAGAAATGCTCACACTTTAATCTCTTAGAAACATCGGAAATTTTTTAAAATTTTTAGTCCAAATCGGCAATTTGCCCAGGACTATTAATTTCGTTTTGGCATTTTTCGTTGATTCACTGCCCACTAAAAGCGTTGTTTAAATTTTCAAATTGTTGCCACCAAATATAATCGTCCTGTATTATATTTGAAGAAATTAAACAACGAAGAGTGTGCATAAATGTATGTATGTTTCTCACATTGTGATAAAACGAAGGTAGGTACTTAGAGCTATCCAGTTTTAAATGACGTAGTCCTACTGCGAGTATGGGCATCCGGAAGCCCAAATTTGAAATTTGTTTTATTATCGATTTCATATTTTGTAAAACTTTAAGGAATTTTTTATTAACAAACTCGAGGATTTCAAAGCGAGCAATGGCAACGTTGTGCAGAAAAAGCATTTTTATCTATAGCGAGCGTGACTGTGTATCGGAAATTCTAAAAATGTGCTTATTTTAAAGTTATTTTGCGATATTGCTCTTGAAATGAATTTTATGACTGAAATGCGAACAACATGATATTTAATAAATAAAGGTAGCACACAAAATGTTAAAAAAATGCCCCTGTGGACGTAATTTAAAATCTGAAACTTTTCAGATTCTTTTTTTTTCTTTCATGTACAAGTGTAAACATTTCCTTTTTCAGTTTGTGTGCTGCCCTGAATATGATCTCCGACTTTAACATCAAATATCTCTGTCAATATCCTTGTTGTATAAGAGTCACTTTTTGTGCTTTATTTTCATAAAACGTACAAAAGTTTCCTAAATACAAGTATAGGGACGGAAGGAACGTATAAAAAGTTAGATTTCATAATTTTTGTAAAATTGATTTCCTTAAATTTAAAAATTGTCAAAACATGAATATTTGTATAGTTCATTGCTAGAAATATGTGTATACAACCAGCGATTGTGATAATAAAAACCATGTAAGGACTTAATTTAGAAGTCAAACAACAAAAATCAGCGTTATATTTTCAAATTTTCACAGGACTAGTTTCGATGGTTTTACCGAACCACCATCCTCAGCTGCAAAAGCGCAAATGAACGAGATAAGATATAATGATTAGATAAGAAAGCCTGGACAGGAGACAAGCTACTGGCGCCATCTGTTGATGAAACCAGAACTAAAACATAATTTCTTTAAAGGCTGAAGGCAAAGAGGGATTGAAATTAGGGTCGTTAACTAGAACAGAAAGATTTTTTTGAATGTGAAATGCCTCTAGAAAATATATTGCATTTAAATTCTGCTGTAAACGTTTTCACAGTTCTGGAAAGTTCTACACAGTTCTAAAGAGTGCACAGACACAGCTCTATCTAATGGTTTTAATATTAACTAATAGTGGAAATACAACACTGATGACGTGAACCTAAGATGGGTGACACGTACGCAAGAGTGCAACGTTCTCATGTGAGGGCCCCGAGTACGGACTTCATGGGTTGGTTTTCGAAATCTAATGTTGGCAATAACTCTCCTAACTCGAGGAATAATTTTTTTATTACTCCTTGTGTTTTGAATGTCAAGTGTGCAAAATTTCATTAAGATTAGAACAAAAGTGTAGATTTGTATACATTGCACTCACACAAGGAAAAAAAAAAGGACACTTTTCTTTATAGATATAATCAATTTTAAGGAGTCCAGCCAGTGATTAACAATAATTGAAATGAATCTGCATTTATTTCTTTTAAACCGCTTAGTCTGGTGAATTAATAACAGAGTAACTTGAGAGAAAAATTAAATGTCAAACTTTACTGAACAAAAAACCATATTGTGTGGTGTATTTTAATTCAAGCAATGATAACAGATTTCTTTTAAACCGCTGAGATTTTTTTATTAAATCTGAAAGACATATTGCACATGCTAACCTATTTCTTTCAGACAGGAGAGTTTTCTGACTAAATTTGAACCATTAATATCTTCCGCTTTGCAGAGTGGCACTATCGATGTTCAATGACACATATCCTTACAGCGTTATGTTACGGATGCCAGACCACATGGCTGGTGTAAGGTAGTAAAATTTCCTACGTCAATACAAATAAATTTAATTTCCCAGCCGAAAGTAGGTGGCGCTTCAATAGCCTGGTGATTGAGTTGGTGCATTTGATAATATAGTGAAACCTTGGCTCGCGAACGAATTTTTCAAACCAAAAATATCTTAGATGTGTCGAGTGACGATGTCTCGAGTGAAGAAGTAAACTGGAAACAAATGATTCTTCAAAATGCAGTGAAGGAAATCTCTTCAGAAGGAGGGGAAGATATTCCTAGTTATATTCGATCCGCAAAGTTTCTGTAAAAGGAGGGAAGGTGAAGAATTTCGTAGAATGTTATAATCCGTATAAAGCAGCAATAAGCTGTAACAAATATTTGCAACGACAATGCCATTTCTTGCGTTAGGAACATTTTAAAACAAATCACAGTAGACAATTTTTTTTTCCTAAAAATGAAGTGCAGGTCTATATTGACGGTAGTCATACAGAAGATCGTACTGGCTGCGATATTTTTTATTAGGACCTTGAGACTACAGTAAACCAACGCGATCCTGACACTTGCTCTGTCTTTAGGTGCGAGTTAGTTACGATTAATGTAGGGCTTGAAGCTATTGTTACGGATTTCGCATTTATTTAGATATTTATTTAGACTTGTAATTAAGATTGTTTAATTTTCCCGTACATCGAGGGACGATTTGAATAGAAAGCTACATCGGAAAAGTAAAAATACAAGAGCTAGTGCATTTAATATTTAATAAATAAATATCTCGTAATTGCTGTTGCCATCCAGAAAACAGATTTTACCAGAATGTTCTCGTGAATAATTAAAAAGCTTATAAAAGCCGACTTAAAACACCTCAGCTGAGTTGTAGCTGTTTTAAGCCAACTGTTGTTTACCTATTGCTGTTATTGGTTGTAGCGAATTCGCTGTGAGATTGGATTCACTTTCTCTGTTTTGAATTGAGTTCTGTTTAACGTTTGAGATATTGTGATAGTGTACGAATATCTCTGAGGAAATATTTCAATATCTTGTTTTAGTTCTTGTGAAAAGAATAAATTTTATTAACTTTTGAACGACTTCCTGCATCAATCCATTACAAACCCGTGCGCACGCAGCAATTTTTGGTTTCAGGATTAGGGTATTTGAATGCCATTCACTAGAGCGATGATTAAAGGATGACTGGATGACTGGAAGCGTCCCAAAAATGTCCATCAGCTGAGAAGCTTCCTAGAACTTTGTACATACTGTAAAAGATTCGTGAAGGATTTTTTCTTCCATCGCAAGACCCCTTCACAAGCTGACAGAGAGCAAGCAATTCGTGTGGACAAAAGAATATCAGGATGCATTTAAGAACCTGAAGGAAGCTTTAACATCTGCTCGAATTCTGACGTATCCTCAGCTCGACAAACCATTTATTCCCGACACGCATGCGAGCAATGAGTGTCGGCGCTGTTTCTGTTCCAAGAAATCAACCGCCAAGAATGTGTCTTAGCCTACTGGAGCAAGTGCCTATCAAAACCTTAGGGGAATTACCGTGTCACCAGGAAAGAACTGCTCGCCATAGTTAAAGCCGTAGAACATTTCCATTATTATCTGTACGGCAGAAAATTCCTACTCCGCACGGATCATGCTTCGTTGACCTGGCTTTTAAATTTCAAGAAGCCTGAAAGTCAAATTACTAGGTGGATACAGAGACTGCAGGAATATGACATCGCTATCCGTCATCGGAAGGGATCATGGCATGGAAATGCAGACGCCCTGTCAAGAAGACCTTGTCCAGAAAACGCTGTCTTATTCACTAAGAAGAGAAAAATGGAACCTTCATTATTTGTGTATATGCATGACACCTTTATTCCGTGGACTAAGCAGACCCGTTACCTCGGAGTTATATTAGATCACTGGCTCACGTGGTCTCCACACATTACACAGCCAGCGCGTAAATGAACACTATCCCCTTTAATCTCTCGGAACTCCGTTCTCTCTATTGATAATAAAATACTCATTTATAAGACCCTGTTACGTCCCATACTCACTTATGCCTGTCCTGTATCGGGTTATACTAGTAATACCAATATGCAAAAATTGCAAGTTTTACAAAATGTAGTGTCCAGAGAGGCGGTGAGTTCTCGTTGATTCATTAGGAACTCGGCAGTTCATCATGAACTTAAAATTCCTGAAATTCAACTTTATGTTGCTACACTTGCCGAAAATTTTTATATGAAAATTCCTGACTTGCAAAATAGCACGATTCCTGTATTAAGCTGTAATTACGAAAGCAATGGCAATCGTCGAAGACCACTTGCGGTTCTTCGCCACCTAAATCAATAATGTTCTTTTTATCTCATTAAATATTTCCGTCCTTGTCCTTGCTGTCTTTTTGCTTTGTATTCGTACTATGTTTGTTATGTTTTACATACTGTAATACTACCCACGCACCCTTGTTATTAGAAACTGGTTTTATGCAATACTGCCATTTCTTTTAATATGTGTATAATTGCTACCTGATCTTGGCTACAAATTTGCGCACTTTCTTCAAATTCTACGGCTGATCAGTCACAGGTGTTGCTTCTTTTGGACTCATTACGTGCATCGATGTTTATAGACTATGCTAACCTGTGTTGCTTATCTTCTTAAGAACTGTGTTTTGTGATCATGCATATAAGTATTAGAAACTCATGATCGAAAATCGGCATTGTTATTATCCCGGGTTAGCGATTAAATGCAGACACCCATTAGCGAATCATTCAGTTTGCCTGAACCGAAGATCTGTTCGAAAGGATTCATGGTTTGCAAAGAGTAAATTGAATATGTAGGGTATTTTGCGAAGTACGTATTAATGGTGCGGGAATGAATTCGTACAATTTGAGTTAAGAATGACTAAAAAGGTATCATATTTCAACGAAAATCTCCATTTTGACCGTTCTCGATTTCATTTGAACTATTTTTTTGCGTATGTACGGACAATAACACCGGAAACCAGGACTCTATTACCTAGCTTTCTCATGGATCTCCCTACATAGATTAACATCCTGGCCCCCAGAGGCAATCCTCGGGGCCGCGATCCAACCGGTGAAGCCGACGGGTCCCACGAAGTCGGAAGCTCCTCATCATGCAACATCTCCTGACTCCACCAACAGGGGCTCTTCCCCCAGGACGACCGACGAAATCCAAAATATAGTTCCACCACAGCCAGAGGAACAGACACAACAGTACCAGTACGGTCCCTGCCAAGCCTGAACCCACCTGAGAATAAACTCGGGCTCCAGTCCTGTGAAGTCAACTTATATACCCCCGTGGTTGAGACTGCCTAAGTACAGATCCTAGCCAGTACTTCGAAGGAATTCTCCTGAGTCAACCCCCGGGGGGCCTATACGGACAGAATAAAGAACTCTGTTTTCCAAAACAGATGGTAAAATGGATTACATTATTGTTAAAATGGATTCAGAAAAGACTTTTTTGTGACGTCTGTACGTACGTACGTATGTATATATCTTGCATTACTCAAAAACGAGTAGCCGTAGATCGTCGGCAGCACACAACGCGCGTATTCGGGAGATCCATGTCCGAGTCCCGGCGAGGGCATTGCGCATTTTTCACATCTCTTGCTTCAAAAGAACCTAATGACTCTATAGCAGTGGCACCAGAACTAAAAAACGGCGGGCAATAATTCGTTACCACCAGGATGGCGATTGGATTCCCTAATTCCCAGTCGCCCTTTAAAAGAGGAGTATACGAGGTATTTTCTCTTTCCTTCCCGCATGTCTTCAAGGCGTAACGGTAGCACACTCGCCGCGCAGTCAAGAGGTCTAGGTTCGAGTCCCGGAGAGGGCATTGCACATTTTTCATATCTCCGCTTCAAAATAGCCTATTGAGTGTACAATATAGTACAACAAGGAATGGAAAAACGGTCCTCACCTCATTTATGAGATATCACCAGTGAGCCAATAGGCTACAGAAATTTGGAATCCTGAAATGTTGATTAAGTGTTAGGCCGAAATAGGACTTCAGACGTCTGTCTGGACAGATTTATTGGCCTCGCCAAACCCTTTATTGAAATTTTTAAGATTTTTACACACATCATACAATTAAAGGTACAAACGCTTTTAACACAATTTAAGAATCCGTTTTAAATACCGTACAATTAATAAATGAAAGAGTGGATGTTATAACAGGCATTGAGATTCATATAACAGTGATACGCTTTTAACACAAATTAAGAACCCGTTTTAAATGCAGTACACTTAATAAATGATAGAATTACAACATACTAAGTACAGACATTGAGATTCATATAACAGTGATTAACAATTCGGGAAAAATAGTCCATTATCATTGTGTGAACAATTGATTTTCATTATCATAAATATATTTCATGAATTCTATAAGGATTAATCGTACTTTATCGTTGTCAATCAGCTTTCGGAGTGAATATTCGTTCATACACCGTTTGAAAATTTGCCGTCTTAAATCCGAGAATTCAGAACATTCCAATAGAATGTGCATGTCATCAGCAGTTCGTGAGCCACAGGGACATTTTGCATTCATTAATTTGTACATATTTAATTAAGACGGAAATGCTCCATGTCCAGTTAGGATTTGTGTTAGAAAGAAATCGGAGCACATTCTTGAAATCTTGACTTTTGGAATGAGTTTATGCGTATAACGACTTATTTCTGGGTTGTCCCATCGCCTTTGCCATTCTTGCATAGCCGCTTGTTTTAATTGCTTTTTGATACAGCTAATTGTTTTTTTAATATCCAGGAGATTTCCTTGGATGGTACCGTCCTTGGCATACTTGTCTGCTAGTTTATTCCCAATGTGGCCCTTAATTCAGTATAAATGGAGTCGTTGTTGTGGGAGGATCTTTCTTATTTCATGGACTATAGCTAGCTTCGAGTTGAATTTCGTAATTGCTTTTAATGCTGCTTTACTGTCCGACTACAGATGTCCAAGCGTCGTTGGAAAGTTTTCTTTCACCCATAGTAGCGCTTGATATATAGCATTAATCTCCTCTTGAAAAACTGTACAATGGTTTGATAACTTGTAGGATTGGCCACTCCAACTCCTGAGTCCATTTTCGAACCATCCGTGAACAGTTCGTATCCATCATTTATTGGCTGATCCGAGTTCCAGATTATTCGTGGAATGGGGGCTGGGTGGATTGTTCATTTTGAGGTTCCTTGTTCTATTTCGTTTGCCTTGATGAATTGATCATAAACTGTAATGTCAACATTACCATTCCTTAGTTTGAGATAGGAAGCTTCTATATCCAATTTAATTTCTATTGGAAGTACACCTGAGATAAATTGCAATGAAGGATTAAAGGCAGTTCTGTATCCTCTCGTTAGTGCCAAAAAAATTGGTCGCTGTACTTTTGGGATCTTATCCCTCATGCGTGCAGTAGGATTTTCCCACCAAGCTTTACAGGCATAAGCTGCTATTCTTAATAATGCAATTTTATAAAGTTCCTTCACCACCAGTTTAGAAAGATTTTTCATTTGATTCAATTTATTTACTATTTTTCCAATTTTACTTGTAAGGTTTATCCTAAGCTTATTAACAGTCATTTTAAGTTTTGTATCTTTCCTATCTTATTCTAATTTCAGCTTACAATTTAAAGTCAGAATGTAAATTCAGAAACGCAGTAAATGCAAATGAGAAAGAGTACTATTTAAGTAAATGTTTCACCCACTTCTAGAGAGACGTTCGGCTTTCTGCACATTTAATTATAATTACCACTGCTGAGGTAGAGACTTTAATTTGTAAATATTGTATATATCTTCTTTTATTTTTTACTCTAGTGAGCATCTGCTCCATTTAAGATTATCATAAAAAAACTATTATTAATTTAATGTAAGCTATTTTTTGTATACATATTGTTAGAAACCTACTAATGATATTCGATGAGGGATAGGGCCTTCGGGTCCAGGCACCCTGGCCGAATTTAATGATATTCGATGAGGGATAGGGCCTTCGGCCCAGGCACCCTGGTGCCAGCACCATGCGACTCGAACTTCTAGAGAGAGTCTGATTCCCTGACTAGCGCGCGTTTGCCTTTGGCTAAGTTCTCTCTTAGTTACTACGCTCGGCCATACCTTAGGCCCTTGCTTGGCTTCGCCGATTTAATTAATACTTAGGGACCAACTAGTCTGATTTCCAACTATTTCTGATTAGCTTCGGCTATACCTTTCAGGTAGCTTAGTTAAGCTAATTTGGTTTAATTTAAATTCATTATTATTTAATTTCAAGCCCGAGTAGAGGCTTTGTGTAAAGTATCAAGTAGGAACTGATTGTAAATATTCTGAAAAATAAAGGGTTGTGAACCCTCCTTAAGTCTTACGTGTTTTGTTCAGACACTTAAGCGATTATTCGCTTGTTAGTGTTCGTGGGGTTTTAAGTTAGAACTTTAGGATTAAATAAGTAAAACCCCACATACTTTTTAAGTAACCTATGTGCGGAAGCCCTGATAACTTTTCGTCTAGGATTAGTCCTAAATATTTCATTTCTTTAACTGGTTTTATATGCGTGCCTCCAATAATGAGTTTAGGAGGTCTTAGCTTAGGACTTCTATACGGAAGAAAAAGCAGTGAGGATTTATCTTTAGTTAATTCAAGTTTGTAACTTCTAGTCCATTGTAATAACTTAGATATCGACCATTTAGCTCGTTGCTCGATCTGGGCGACTGAAGACCCAGAAATCCTTAAGATCAGATCGTCGGCATAAGCTTGAGCTTTTGTGCCTAAGTCAATTTCTAGCGCCGTGTTCATGATTATATTTCAGTACAATGGGCCCGAATTTGAAACCTGAAGACATCCCTTTTCTTTTCTCTCTTCTATGCCCTGATAATCGCATATGATTATGCGATCTGTTAGCATATCTCGTAGGACCTTGTAAACTGTAGCAGCTTGTAAACTGTAACTCTGTAGCAACACTGCCAACTAAATTAAGTGAATGTCTAAAACATGGAAGAAAAATTCCTGATGGAGCATTTGGTTCTTTTTCTTGTTTGCTGACCTCTGTACTTTTCTGTCATAATTGCTGCATTGCCCACTGCAATATTATTTTGCCCAGCTAATTTATACCTACTGGCAAATTTTGTAAGGTAGATAAAACTACCTATTCTAGATTCTCTTCAGAATGTCTTTCAGTGGGAAGAACTTTAAATCCTTCTTTTAAATCCCCATTTGCTGATAAATAACAAACTACAAAAATAAGTTGATCCACATACAGAATACCGGGTGTAGAGTCTAAATACTATAATATTTTGTGTAATTTTTTTCTGCCACAATATCTGCCATGAAAGGATCGGAATTATTATTTGCAAAACATCATCGCATGTCTGATGTGATAAGTAATTTATATGCTCGCTACCTTGATTTTCATACTTCTACAAGTGCAAAAACCATCATACGCGCTCAAAAATTCTAAAAAACTAGTCAAATGCTTGACCTTTCCAGAAGATATTGCACTCACGTTATGGCTTTAAAAATCAATGCCCAGTCTTACTTCATTGTGGATCAAAGTCTTTGCAGATTAATTTTCCTTTTGCAACGAAATTTGGAAAGGAGCGCTTCTATAATATACATATTGAATCGGGGTGTTCTTTTCACTCTTTATACTATAGACAAAGTTACTCCATTATTTTTCTAATTTTGAAACCCTGTAATCAACTTAGATTTTAAACATGAAAGCATTTTGTTTAACAATAAATTGATCTGCTTAGTGTAACTTTGAATGGAACACTTTCTGCTTTCAAAATTTTCTAATGCAGCTTCTTTATATTATACAGATATATATATTTTCTGATTTTTCATCCTGTTGACTGTTGATTGGGTTCTTCAACTTTGTTACTGTTGCTTTCTTCTACTCCTTGGCTTTCAACTTCAACTTCCTTTTGTTAGTCCAAAGGGGCAATTTGCCCTGACGGACTATTATTTTCGTTTTGGCATTTTGCGTTGATTCACTATAAATGTCCGACTCACTTTTCAAATTGTTGCCACCAAATGTTATAGCCCTGTATTATATTTAAAGGAATTAAATAATGAAGACTCTGCATAAATGCATGTATATTTCTCCAAATGTGATAAAACAACGGTACCAAAAGCCATCCAATTTCGAATAACGTACGTTTCCACCCGAATATGCGCATCTGGAAGCCCAATTTGGAATTTGTTTTAATATCTATTTCCTATTTTGTAAAACCTTTAAAGAATTTTTGATGAGCAAACTTAACGATTTCAAAGCGAGCAATGGCAACACTCTACGGGTAAAAAAAAAAAACGTTTTTATTACCAGTGCGCGGAACTGTGTACCGGAAATTATAAAAATATGCTCATTTTAAAATTATTTTGCGATATTGCTGTTGAATTGAATTTTTTGGTTTAAGTGCGAAGAACATGTTATTTAATAAATAAAGGTAACACGCAAAATGTTAAAAAAATGCCCCTTTGGATGTAATTTAAAATCTGAAACCTTTCAGATTTTTTTTTAAAATTTTTTTTATTTATTATTATTTTTTATTGTTTGTTTATTTGGTGGCAGCTTCTTTTTCTTACTTTTCATTGTTGATCAAATTATAATTGCCTGATTGGTCAAGGCTAGGTATTATTTGCTCAATGTTTCTTTCTGTTCATCGGCGACTTTCTCGCGTCTTTTTCTAGTCCCTGAAGAATGTTGTTTCATTTTTTTAGATACCTATGGAAAGAAAAATACAAAATATAATTGTCTGAATGATTAATCATTCGGTATTTTGTACCATGTATACATTCCTTTATATACTTGCGGTCGGCATTTCTCTAACCGACATCAAGTGGTACTCTTCTCGGCCTAGCGAATGCGAGACCTTAAGTCGAAGGATTTTAATATTCGATACCTTTTTTGTTCATTCCATCGACGGTATCCAAGAGGCTGATGAGCGCCTAACCCAGTGCCAGCCGTTCCGTCTATACCGAAAAGAAACGTTGTACAGTCATTAGGTTATTTTGTTGCTGGAGACCTGAAAATTGGGTCGTGCCCTCACCGGGACTCGAACTTGGATCCCTCGAATATGCGCCGAGTGTGCTACCGTTACACCACGAAGGCATGCAGAAAGGAGGGGGAAAATATCTTATAAAATATCTGAATGATTAGAATACTAGAGAAGAGATTTTTCATTATAGTTTAACAATTAATAAATTCATGATTAACTGAGATTAAAACTGTCGTCTTAACTTCTCCAACTCTGACCAGGGAGTTCGACCTCGTATATATGGCCAAGTGATCGAGAAAACCAGCTGAGTTAGTTTTCTTACCAGGTCCATGGACAGAGCTTAAATAGCGCTGGCTCCGGCACTTCTTAGTTTTTGGGATAAACCATAATTCTAGGCGGAACGCACCGGAGCCCTAAGTAAGAAGGCTCCGACACTTCTGTTATGTAACTGAACAACAATTTCAGTAGAAATTTGATTTCGACAATTTTATTTTTTTCCAATTAAATTATATTAAATTTTAGTTTATCTCTACATTTTATTTAATTACTTTAATTATTTTAATAAATAATAATAAAATTTTATTTAATTAAATAATAATTATTAATTAAATAATAATTGATAAATATTAATTCATTAAATAATTATTCAATAATTTGATAATAACTAACTATTTAATTTTTAAATTATCAAAGATTTCAACAGTCATTTTATTTATTTATTTACTTTTGTTCCTCTTTGCTGACAGTCTTCAATAGAGCTCCGGCTCTTTTAATTTTAGAAATTAAGCCCTGTCCATGGAAGATGCTATGACGCATTTCATAGGTCGCCTTGTTTATACATATCCGTTGTGCACGATATTTTGTTATTGATGCTGTCTAATACGTACTCCTTCTTATGTTTAATTTCATCTTATTCGTGGGGCTTAGTTTTCTGAATACAACCCACTTATTTAGGTATTCGCGAACAGGGAAAATACAGTTTTCTCTTCGTGCGAATGCGAACTATAATATCCACGGAGAAGGAAACAATACGGAAGAATCCGTTAACAACGGAGAAAACAGCTGATTCCTTCGCCCCACTCTTTCTAATATTTCCCTCCGTCCTACACCCCTGATTTGGCCTCCGAGTCAAAAGAGGTGATCACCCGACCAACCGGATCGACTGCTTCACTCTCTCTTTTTCACATTCTTCTCTCTTTTTCAGTTCAGCATCTTTCGAATTCTTGGCACGGCACATTTGGCAGTTTATCGCTGTTTCATTATTAATTCTCTTACCGTTGTTAAGAGAAGAAAATGAACGAAGATAACTAAATTAAATGGAGCCTGCTTTTATATATTATTTAATATTTACTTCTTTTAAAATAATCATTAAATACAATATAAAAGTTTCATAAATAATTGTTCCAAGCTAATTATGAAAAAAAGTGTTTTATACATACCCGCAGCCGAAATTTATGGCACGTTTTTCGTAAAATCGAAGTACATTCTCTTAAGACACCATCGGGGGTTTAGCAAAAGTAACCTTACGATGGCATCAGTTATTGTATTTAAATGACCTTGACGCACGAAAGAAATTGAAACGTGTGATTATAAAATTTTCCAATAGTCAAAGGGGAATTATTTTAAAGTAAATAGTGTTATCTGATCTGTCAGGATGGTTAGTGGTAAGTTGTGATTACCTTTCATTCTTCAAGATGACTTTAGCTTTTTACAAATTCTCTTATTGCTACACTAAATATTTACATATATTTTCATTATAGTTCAAGAATATTCGTCACCTCGCTCCCACTCTTTCGACTCCCGATTTTCGATTACCGTCGTGAGCCCTCTATCGGCGGCTTATCTACAATGCCATCTATCGGTTGATTACATTCGATCATTCTGACTTGACAATAGTCCCGATTGTTCTGAGTACAAATTAATTCTCTAATACATATATATTTGTACATTAATTCGCATACACATTATTTAACATGCATATCACTGAAACACTAAGGAGAATTCACATTATACTGAAATTTGATACCATAATATACTTAACTTAAATTCACATATTTTTTTTTTAAATACATTAGGATAACAATGGAAATTTTCTATAAATCATCTCTAAATACATAATATATCTGAAATAACACTGATTTATTATCAGTCCTAAAATGATAAGTCCAAAAATGCACTTAAGTCTTTCAATCTAATGTTCAAAAGTTCAGAGTCTCTGTCAGCAAACATATGTAGATAAACATAAGAAAAATGGAAAGGTCTCACCATCGCAGGGAAGAGTACCTCCATTAGTCCTTGCGATCAGATCTTCGTGGGTTCCGTCGAGGAATCAAGCTTGATAACTGGTCAGTATCTAGAAGTGGTGGTGAAGTAGCGACATCGATCCTTCGCTTCCAGTTGTGTTATTACCTAGTAAACGGAAGTATTACTAGGTAATACTTCCGTTATCATAAATGGTCTTCGATATTTCGGCTGTTTTTGGTAGGTTGACCAATAACTTTAGGAGCACATCTCATCACAACTATTTCTCCTTTTTCAAATATTAGTGTACGACATCTCTTCCTATCGAAGCTCTCCTTCATTTTCACTTGCTGTTCTTCAATTCTTCCTCATGCTTGTTCTTGAATTTCTCGTGGGTCGTTCCATGTATCTGATCTTCATCTGCTAACTTCCTAAATATACCATCATTAAATCTGGGCGAATACCCATATAGCGTTTCAAATGGAGTCTTACTCGTAGTTTTGTTTACCATGTTATTAAGATTTCTTTCCGTCTCTATTTTTGAATCCCAATCTCTGTGTTGTTTACCCATGAAACTTATCATTATTCTTCCTAAAATTGTTCTGTTGACGCGCTGTACCATACCATTTGCTTCGGGGTGTTTGGTAGAATTCTTTTTAAACACGTAATTCCTAGTTATTTCTTTCTCCTCAGCAGTTCGTTCTTCTTGAAAATTTCGATAATTCTTTTCAGTTCTTGGTCAGCATGTTGTATTGGTATTTGATCTTCTTCGGTTAGAGACTGGCAAACTTCAAAATTTTCTGCAATTCTTGTCATCGTGTCATCAGCTTCCGACACAGGACCTCTACTCAAAGCATCAACATGGGACAGTCTTTTCCTGGCCTATGTTTTATCTCAAAATCATATTCTTGAATTAAACTACACCAACTACACCTTCGCATTCATATATATGAGAGCTTGGCAATCAGTAAGGATTGTAAATCTTAAGACGATTAAGAACTGTCTTAATCTATCCAACGTCCATACGATTGCCATTAACTCCAATTTGCTGGAATGATACTTACTCTCTGCTTCTGTTGTTTTCTTGCTGACGCAATAAACAAAATACCGTTTTCCATCTTCATCACGTTGCATTAGCATTCCACTCAAACCTTCTGCGCTTGCATCACAATGGACCTCAGTAACTGCATGCGGTTGATAGTGAGCTAATATGGGCTTATCAGTCAGTTGTTTCTTTAATAGTTCGAACAACTTCTTTTGTTCCTGCTTCTACTCAACAGTCTCAATTCTTCTTTGTCAGTCTGGTCAATGGTTCGCTTTTTAACGCATACTTCGGCACAAATCGTCTGAAAAATCCAGTCAGACCGAAAAACATTCGCACTTCGTGCACATTTGTTCTGGAAATTCTGTTATGGCTTTTATTTTTCTAGAGCTCAATCTGATACGATCTTCGTTTATAATAAAACCCAAGAAATCTACTTCTCTTTTCCCAAATTCTCATTTAGATAATTTCACGGTTAAATTTGCTTTTCTTAGGCATTCTAATACCTCCTTTAAATTGAAAGTCATCTCTTCCCAGGATTTTGCAGGAATAAGTATATCATCCATATAACATAAGACCTTAGTGTTCAACAAGGAGCCTAGAATATACGACATTAGGCGCTGAAACTCAGCAGGCGCATTTACTAACCCAAATGTCATCCTTTCGAACTGTCCTGTTTCATGTGGAGTAAGGAACGCTGTCTTCGATTTAGCTTGATCACTTAACGGTATTTGCAAATAGCCATGGGCTAAATCCAGAGTAGTGAAAATTTTACAGCCTCCTAAACGCTCTAAAAGATCATCTATTCGAGGCAAAGGGAACTTATCCTTTACTGTCTGATTATTAAGTCTGCGTTAATCAATTACCAGTCCATGTTTTTTTCCTTACTAGTAATACTGGAATAGCGTAAGGCGATCTGGTTTCGGAAACTACCCATTATTTTTCCCTTCCTTAACAATTTCTTTTATTACATTAGGTTCAGCTGCATTCGTATTGTACGAGCGAGAAGACACAGGCTTACTCACGTCAGTTTCTTTTATGTAGATTTTTATTACGTCTGTGCAACCTAATTAAGAGCAAAGCAATACTAAATTCAATTAACAATTTTAAGACATCTGGTCTTTCACTATCTGTAGTTGTCTCATCAAATTTTATATCATCTAACTTAATTGGGTCAATATTTTGAGAAATGGAAAATACATGGTTTTGTGCTTCTTCTGTGTTGATATTAGGCGCATCTATTTCCTTTAATTCCCAATCTATTACTGTTGAAAACGGCTTGTAAAGAAAAACTATAAAACAAATTAATGAACAGACGCTTCTGTTTTCACTAGATGGCGCGCGATGAAATGTTATGACTTTATTTTTTTGTTATTAATTTTTGGCAAAGAAAAATGAAAGGACTGTTGAACGGACGAGATGTGAGATGTTGGATGTAATTTCAATTTAGTGTGCTTCTGTATATCTTAACGTTGAAATATTCGAAATTAAAAGTTTTTTTTTCTCTCTTGAGATATAGATTTCCTAGACCTTCGAAATTATCTTTAGGCAAGCCTCCCCGGGCACGATTTTTAGAAGGAAGAAAGGTAAGTGAAACCTTTTTCCTTACTTTTAGAACTTTGAAATTGAAAAATAAGAAGTTAACGTTCTTAAAAGTTTTACTAAAATTACCCTGCTAATACACTGGTTTCCTTTTAATTTGATGTTATTGTGTCCTATGTTCATAACTGGGACTGCTACCCTACCATCAGTTACTTCCATTACTGAATCCGGACGTCCATGCTTATTTTGAAATAAAATCAGTCCATTATTTATATCTGGGGTTACAGAATGGGCAAAGTTTATGGTGTTACTTTTTTATTTCTGTTGGTTTCTCAGAATATAACTTAATGTGTTTACGTTCCATTTCGTTTATCAATTGCGCGAATGGAATTTTATTAGCATACCGTATGCACAAATCCTCTATTTTCCCATAAGCCAGCATTTGATCGTTTAAAATATCTCTACCAATAATTAGATCATACGACTGTGCCTCATCATTTACGATAAACAAATTCGCAGTTGTTTCGATTTCGTCGATTCGAAGTGAAACATGAACTTTACCCAAAGTCACTCTAGACGCGCGTTTAACATTTCCGATTCCAAACAATTTTTTGAATTCCGGTTGTTGTCATTGGCAGTTGCAATTTCGAAGATACCGAAGATTTTATAAGACTAACACTGCTTCCAGTGTCTATCAAGCATTCAATCGGTTCACTGTCATTAATTATTGCCTTCTTTAAATACGTTGAAACGTCAGATAATTCATGATTCATCGCAACACTATTTTGATCTTTTTGTTGGATTTAAATTGAATGTAATTATTTTATATGTGCTTTAATTTAATTTTTTACTTAATGTCGTTTGGCCACTAATATATATTGTTACTTTAGTTTCTTGGAAGTGGCAACAAAACAATTGATAGAAATAACAAAATATGTGCGTGTAGTTAGTTAGGTTTATTAAAGGATTTGTTATTTACATGAATGATATTTTATTTAACATCTTTTCAGTGAATAAATGAATACTTTAGAATATTTTTATTAGTCTCTTAAGAGTCCGTGATACGCTGGTAGCGTAATAGTTTTATTTTGACGCACGCGTAAGCGAATATTTTATTGGTACCCTCGGCGGGACTTAAGAGACGTTAGTTTGGAATTCTTAAGTATAAATTGGAAGGTAAGAAGCTATTAAACTTAAAAGGAAAATTCATAGAGCTGCGTTTACAAAATCCTTCAACGTTTTAGAAGAAATTTTGAAGAAAAGTGAAATAGATTCTTCCGAATTACAGTCTGAGCATAATGTTTTTATTTCGAAAGCTCAGCGTTTGGAAGATAGGCACATACGTTTTCTTAGCACACTGTTCGAAAATGAAATTGAAGTAGAATTTGATGCTATTGAAGATTATCGTGACAAGGCCGTCAGAATCGAAACTAAAGTGAAAGGTATTCTTCAGAATCTACAAAACGTAAGTACTTCAAATTTAATTTTGAATGAATCTGTTAATGAGAATACATGCAAATGTACATTTAAACTTCCAAAGCTTGAATTACGAAACTTTGATGGTGAAATTAAGGAATGATTATTTTTTTTTAGTCAGATTTTGGATTGGCAAAGATACTACGATTTCTGACAGTGATAAATTTCAGTATTTATTACAAGCCACTGTTGAGGGTTTGCGTGCAAGGGAGGTTATAGAAAGTTCCCCCCTATAGCTGCTAATTATCCCAAGACCATAGAATGTTTGAAGCCTCGTTTTTGTCGAAATGACTTGCAAGTGGAAGTTTATGTGAGACAATTGTTAAAATTGGTGCTGAGGAATTCAGATTCCAGTAATTCCTTTAATAACTTATGTGCATTATATGATAATTTGGAACAATAAATTCGAGCTCTGGAAACCCTTGGCGTCACTACAGATACAAGTGTTGCACTTCTTTATCCTTTAGTTGAATCTTGCTTACCTAAGGATTTTTTAAGAGCCTATCAAAAAAGTGCAAATGCTGACCATGGTCCAGACCCAAAATGTAGACTGGACAGTTTATTAAATTTTTTGAAATCAGAAGTAGAATTCGAAGAACGCATAAGTTTAGCTATGGCTGGTTTTGGTTTAAAGAACGAAGTGGCCTGTGGCATTAAATCTATTAAAACTATTCACGAACGACCATCAACGGCAGCAAGTTTGTTGAGTGCTGACGCAAAACATGATTCATTTAATTGTTTTAAGGCTAAAAAAATGCCATTTTCAGAAAGGCAAAAACTTTTAAAAGATAAATGGTACTGCTTTCGCTGTTTAAAAGCTGGTCACTGTGCAAATAAATGCAGAAGTTCTATTAAATGTGCAATTTGCCATAAAAACACAGCATAATTATATGTTTAGAACTGCTTAAAAATAAGACAAATGTTAAGAAGCCTATGTTAAACAGCAATGAAAAAGAAACTAGCCGGGAAGAAAGTTCTGTGAATCTTTCTAGTGTTAGCAACACATCACAAGTAGTTTTGCAAACACTGAAGGTAAAATTAATTAGAAATAATTATACACTTTGTGTTCGAGCTTTGTATGATACAGGATCTCAAAAATCATATTTAAGGAAGGACTTAATTACCACTCTAGGCCTAATACCTTCTAGACAACAGATCTTGAGCCGCGCCCTATTTGGTGGAAAACGAACACCTGAAAATTTACATAATATCTACAAGATTTAGCTAAAGAGTTTAGACGAAATTTTTACTTTTGATGTTTATGAGCAAGATAAAATTTGTGTTGTAGTACCTTCTGCCTTAAATGGGCCATGGATTAAAGAGCTCCAGTCGATGAATATACCGTTTTATGACACTGAAGATTCACCAGGGCTTATTGATCTTTTAATTGGTGCAAATATGGCTGGTCGACTTTTCACCGAAAGAAAAAGAGTACTTTCTAGTGGTATTGTAGCCATAGAAACTTACCTGGGCTGGACACTGATAAGAAAAACACCAGTGAATGCTGAAAGGGAAAATACGGCGATGACGATTATAACAGTGTTTGTGAAAAATGCCAATATTTCTGATCTTTTTTCTTTAGACATCTTAGGAATATCCGATTCAGTCGAAGTAAAATCACGAAAAGAAAAGGAACTTCTTACGAAGAAATATTTTCAAAAGACTGTAAGAATTAATGATGGGCGGTACGAAGTTGCCTTACCGTGGAAATACGATCATTTGCCTCTCCCCACCAACAAAGATATAGCGATAAGAAGACTTGAAGTCTCAACAAAAAGGCTGAATTCAGAAAAATTATTTGAGACCTATGATGATATCTTTAAACAATGGACTGAATTGGAAATAATAGATGATGTCTGAGATGTGCGTGTTTCACACCAGCACTTTCTTCCTCACGGACCTGTAGTAAAGGAACACGGCACTACCAAAGTACTTCCAGTGTTCGACGCGTCTGCTAGGGAAATTGGATCTCCATCTTTGAACCAGTATCTAGAATCCGGTCCCAATTTATTAGAACTCATTCCAAGTCTCCTTCTGAGATTTAGAGAATTTAAATATGGTGTTATTGCAGATATTGAAAAGATCTTTTTTTGAGCGTTCGGCCGGAAGAACGAAACTATTTGAGATTCTTCTGGTGGCATGATAGCAACTGTAAAGAAATTAAGGTAATGCAACACAACAGATTGGTCTTTGGTGTAAAGAGCAGACCTTTTCTTTTGGGAGCAGTCTTGGATTATCATTTGGGAAAATATTTGAATGATGCCGGATATAATCAAGATTATTGTAAGATTCTCCTTTCGAGTTTCTACGTTGATAATGTAGTAACGAGCTTAAATGATACATGTGATATATAACCCTTCATTGAGATGTCTCAAGCCATACTCAATGAAGGAAAATTCAATTTAAAAGATTGACAGTACACCAATGATAATGGTCCTCAACCACTTACTTCTGTATTAGGAATTTTATGGGATAGAAAAAAGGATATGCTGATGATAAATCTGGACTGGTTAGACAGCTATAAATTTAAAACTTTGTCTAAAAGAACAATTCTTTCCGTCACTCATAAGATATTTGATCCTGTTGGTTTATTATGTCCTATTTTGCTGATACCAAATTGTTATTGCAAAAGATGTGGAAAGAAAAGCTACCAAAGTCAATGCTAATACAAAAGAAGAATTTATGAGCTGGTTTCCAGAGCTTCATTTGTTGAAAGACATGACCGTCTCACGATGTTTTTCAGTTGATCCAAGTAGACAAAAGATTTCTCTGGATACGTTTTGTGATGCTAGTCATTCAACCTTCGCGGCAGCTGTTTACATTCGTGTGGAAACATCGGAGAATGCCCAAGTGCATCTCTAAGCGACCAAAGCTAGAATGGCTTCTGCAAAATCCATGACTATCCCTCGATTGGAGCTGATGGCTGCTATGGTGGGAGCTCGTTTGTGTGCATCTGTTCGGGAAGGGCTTCAATGGAAAGATGTTGAACAGCATTACTGGACTGACTCTACGGTTGTTTTAGGGTGGATTCAGCGTAAAGAATCTTGGACGTATTTCTGAAGAACAGAGTGAATGAAATAAATAGTTTAACGGATTCTCTTGCATGGAAACACCTTCCTGGGATTCAGAATCCAGCTGATTTGCCTTCCCGAGGATGTTCCGCTAGACAACTGTTATCAAGCAAATGGTGGGAGGGACCCACTCACTTGGTTATTAGAGCCCTCATCTAACTGGCCCATCACAGAACAAAATTTGAAGAACATTCTATAGTTAAGGAAAAGAGAAAAACAAAATCTCTTGAGCATTCTTCTATCTGTTCTCTAAGTTACTCAAATACTTGTAACTGCAAAACTGATAAAAAAAATAATGGATGCAGACATTACGGATCAAGTTGGTACTACTATCATTTCTCAAGCTATGACAAAGTGATACGGTTAATTGCTTGGATAAAAAGATTTATCTTTAATTGTCTAAACGCAAAGTCTTCGCGAATTATTGGAGAGTTATCCTACGAAGAAGTCAAAAATGCAGAAAATAAAGTCATATTATTAATACATAACGAATACTTTTCTGATCATTTAAACAAAAGAAAATTAGAATCTTTTGCAACATACAAGGACGAAGAAGGAATTATTAGATTGCGAACAAAAATGACATTTCGAAAGGATACAGAGAACTTTAAACATCCGTTTGTTTTACTGAGAGAACATCAGGCTGTCAAAAGGTTAATTATAACAGAACACCGGAAGAACTCTCATGCTGGTTCTCAAATATTGTTCGAGTATTCTAAGAGAACATTATTGGATTTTAAACGCGAAAAATGTCATTAGATCTGTTTTATCCAAATGTGTTACTTGTTTAAGATATACAAAGAGAAATTTAACAGCACCGATTTCTGCATTACCTGAAAATCGCATAAGGGATGTATCCATTTTTGAAATTATTGGAACTGATATGGCTAAAAGGAGAAGTAAAGGCTTGGATTTGCATATACACATGTGCTGCGTATAGAGCTGTCCATTTTGAGCTCATTTCCTCACTGTCTACAGAAGCTTTTCTTCAGAGTTTCCGTCGGTTTTTAGCTCGCAGTGGTCGCCCTTCTGACGTTTATTGTGACAACGGAAGCAACTTTGTTGGAGCATCAAATTGTTTGAAACTTGTTGATTCGAATGTCGTTGCTCAATACACCACCACTAGGAAAATTCAATGGTTTTTCAATTCCCCAAATGCCTCTTGGTGGGGCGGTTTTTGGGAGTGAATAGTTGGCTTGATGAAACAAATTCTTAGAAGAGTTTTGGGGAAATCTCTGCTGTCTTTTAAAGAAATGACAAGGTATTGGGTGATGCGGAATTTATTATTAACTCTTGTCCACTTACCTATGTTTCAGAAAAGGAGTCTGAACTTGTTCCTTTATCTCCGAGCTCATTTTTACAAGATTTCCGAAAGTCAGGAGTTCCTGATTTGGATGAGATTGATCAGCATTCCGTCAACAAGCGATTAAAATATCGTCAACAACTAATTACGGATATACGAAAAAGATTTAGATCTCAATACCTAAGGCTTTTGATTCAGAGACATGATCCGAAGAAGCATGAGCAAAGTATCAAACTTGGAGACGTGGTTCTTGTTGGAAGTGATAACGTTAAATATACTGAGTGGCTATTAGCCATTGTTATTGAATTATTACCTGGAAGAGACAACGTCATTAGACTGGTACGATTGAAAACTACAAATGGACAACTTTTACGTCCCGTACAAAGAAATTTCCGTTAGAACTTTCATGCAGTTGGTTTGAAGATTCAAAACATGGAAGATTTGAACAAGCTAGAGTTGAAGTGTATTTAGTGGAAAACAGCCAAGAAGATATAAAATCCATAAAAACCAGAAGTGGAAGAGAAGTCAGGCCTATCCAAAGACTAGATATAGATTTTATGAATGTTTGGACTTTAATATGTTTCTCCTTTTAATTTCCAGTTTTGTGCTTATTTTCAAAGTTTTACACTTTAACATTTCTAGTAGGGTGAGAGGATCATGGATTTAAATTGAATGTAATTATTTTATATGTGCTTTAATTTAATTTTTTACTTAATGACGTTTGGCCACTAATATTTATTGTTACTTTAGTTTCTTGGAAGTGGCAACAAAACAATTCATAGAATTAGCAAAATATGTGCGTGTTGTTAGTTAGGCTTATTAAAGGATATTATTTACATGATTATTAATATGTTATTTACATGAATGATATTTTATTTAACATCTTTTCAGTGAATAAATGAATGCTTTAGAATATTTTTATTAGTCTCTTGAGAGTCCGTGATACGTTGGCGTCACAAATCAAACTAGAATGTTTACGTTTACATGTCAAGCAGCGCTCTTTTAATTTACATAACCGAACCATATGATTTTTTTGCAGACATAAAAAACATCTTCTGTTTCGTTTTAAACTTTCTAATTTCTGTTCACGTTCCTTATCACAAGTTTCGGAACTGTGCTCAGAATTATTGCAAAAAAGGTCTATCGATATGATAATTAGCATCGCTAAGCACTATACCAACCAAAATTCAAGGAATGAGAGAGATTAAAAAAAAGAAAGAAAAAGAAAGCTTTTAGATTTTACATTACACCCAAAGGGGCGTTTTCTCAACGTTTTGTGTGTTACCTTTATTTATTAAATATCATGTTCTTCGCGACATAATTTTCAATTCAACGGTAATATCGCAAAATAATTTTAAAATGAGCGTATCTTCATGATTTCCGATATACAGTCGCATGCCTGGAGATAATTTCCCCCTCCCGTACAGTGTTGCCATTGCTCGCTTTGAAATCGTTGAGTTTGTTAATCTGTAAGGTTTTAGTTAAACTAACCAAGTTTTATTTTAATTTAAATCTTTCTATCTCCTCTCTGTTTCAACTTCCTGTCAGAAGAAGCGCGCGTTTTCAGCTTATGCTAATTTTGAAGTACAGCGAAGTACTATTTAAGCCAGAGGTAGAAACCTCTTAGTGTGAGAGAGCTTAGTCTCAGATCACGGTCAGTCTGCTCGACGTTCGCCTGACCAGCTAGCAGTTAAAATTTATAAGCCATAGTGCTTACTACGTGATTGCATTGTGAAACAGTTTGAAGTGCGCTAGTATTAGAATATCTTGCTACGCACCCATTCAGGTAGAGGCCAATCTCCGCGAATCGCTCTGTGAGCAAAGTTTGATTTAAGTTACATTTAAATTTATTTAAGTTTATTTGATTGTTAAGTTCGACCCAAGTGTGGTCTTTTACTTTCTGTATCTCTCCCGAGTTGGGAAGTGTGTAAGTAATAGTGATTTAATAAAAGAGGATTTCAAATCCCTTTCAAGTGCAGTTATTCGCCAATACAGTATCTACACCAGAACATAGCGTACCTTCCGCTCCCTGTTCCAGTTCAGGACTGAAAACTTGAGGTTAAAAACCCTATTTCAGACTTTACCATGTTCTCCAAGAACACACACCGAATACTCAGTCCTGCTAAATCAAGAACTCCTTAAAGTGTTACAAAATATGAAATTAATAATAATACAAATTCCAAATTAGGGCTTCCAGATGCCCATATTCGGTGGAGGATTACGTTATTCAAAATTGGATGGGTCTAGGTACCGTTGCTTTATCACAATGCGAAAAACATACACACATTTATGCAGATTTTTCATTATTTTTTTTTTAAATATAACACAGGGTGATAATATTTGGTGGCATCAATTGGAAAAGTGAAACGGACATTTAAGGATTTCAACGCAAAATGTCCAAACGAAATTAATATAGCCCTTAAATTAATTCTGTGCTAAAAAAAGGTTTTAGAATTTATGATCTTAATTTTATATAAATGTTTCTCGCATTGTGATAAAACGACGGTACCTAAAGCCATCGAATTTTGAATGCCGTCATCCTGCTGCGAATATAGGCATCTGGAAGCCCGAATTTGAAATTTGGAATTTGTTTTATTAACGATTTCATATTTTGTAAAACTTTAACGAATTTTTGATGAACAAACTCGAGGATTTCAAAGCGGGCCATGGCAACGTTGTACAGAAAAAAACATTTTTATCTGCAGTGAGACTGTGTGTAGGAAATTCTAAAGATATGCTCAGTTTAAAATTATTTTGCGATATTTTTCTTTAACTGAATTTTATGGTTTAAATGCGAAGAACATGATATTCAGTAAATAAAAGTAACATACAAAATGTTTAAAAAACGCCCCTTTGGACGTAATTTAAAATCTGAAACCTTTCAGATTTTATTTTATTTTATTTATTTATTTATT
>KK121721.1:255911-357339 GCA_000611955.2 Stegodyphus mimosarum | reverse complement strand
GATTTTTTTTTTTTTTTTTTGTTATTAAAAATGTTCTATTGGCCCTCTGCGTGTGTGCAAGTGCTGCATACCTACTAGAACCGGTCTGTCTGTCAAGTAATTCTTAAAACTTCAAATTATTGAACGAAGATGTGATAAATGTGCCATTCATGTAAACAGAGATAGCATATGCTTGAAACAGATATAGTTATTATTACTCTAAAAGGGCAAATAGTCTCGAAATACGATTTTACTTTGATTTAATTTAAATGTCTCCTACTGCAAATGCATTGGTTCACTGTTGTTTCGAGTCTATTACAGTTGGCAAAATATAAGATATTTATCCTTTAAACGTGATCTGTCTGTTGTTGATTAACAAATTAAGCTATATGAAAGCGACAGATGTAGTTTCTAATATTATTTTTTAATTTTTAACCCGATTGATTTAAATAATAACGACTTTAATTCGTGATATGTCTAATTAAAAGCATTAAATAATTTTATAGAATTATACATTTTTTCCCCTTTTAAAATATGCAAAAGGTATATAATGTTTCCGTGTTAGTCTAAATGTATATTCATCTAATATCTCGTAAATTGTTTCATTATTCCATTTGGACCATCTCTGTTGACAAACTCTACTGATAAACTATATTAAACTTTAAAAGAGCGCTGCTAAACTCCGAACACTTTGAGACATTTTTTTTTCCCTTCAAGCTTTTCTTATGATGACTCATTTATATACACTGGTGTGCAAAAATTAAGGACGAAGTCGAAAAATTAGCATATCAGCTGAACGAAGAGGCAGAACGGATAGAAAGACCAATCAGGAGATTAAGTAAGGTGATGTACGGTAGCACACGCGCAGATATGCAGGTAGACGTAATAGGGGAGTGTCTGAGTAGTATAATGCATGTTGTCGGTGTAAGATCAGTACTTCTGGCAAAGAGATTGCACGCCGTATAACACTTAAAATCACACCGAGTTGCTGCCTCAGCGAGAAATGGCGAATAATCAATCTGTTAGACGACATCTGGATGCTTTTACCCGAGGTCGAATCATTGGGAAGTTGGAGGAAGGCCGCTGTGTGACAAGTGTGGCTGCAGAGTTCGGAATTGCTCACATGATCGTTTCACGACTTTGGAGACAATTTCAAACTACAGGAACAGCTATCCGGGGGTTTAGTAGTGGTCGTCCACGAGGAACCACACCCGCAGATGACCGGTATATTGCCTTACAGGCCAGAAGAAACAGGCGGCAGACAGCGGGAGAAATCGCTAGACACACGACACAGGCGACTGGACGACCGATATCGCGTTTTACCGTGGCCAGAAGACTGCACGGTGGTGGTCTGTTTGCACGACGCCCTGTACGGTGTGTACCTCTAACGCCTGCCCATCGGAGAAGGCGTTCTCTGTGGTGCCGGGAACACCGGAATTGGAGAGACAATGAATGGGGACGAGTACTCTTTACAGATGAGAGCAGATTTAGTCTGAGTTGCGATTCTAGACACATACACATCTGGACAGAGCGGGGAACACGCAATAACCCCTTCAACATCATCAAAAGGGACTGTTTTGGAGGTCGCGGAGTTCTCGTTCGAGCAGACATAATGCTTGGTAGCCGGACCGACCTTCATATCTCCCAAGGAGGTTCGTCACCTGGGACTGCTATTGTAACGAGGTTCTTCTTCCTTACATGCGTCTTTTCACAAGGGCTATGGGTCCTCAGTTCCTCTTCATGGACGACAACGCTCCACCTCATCGCACAGTTACTGTCGAAGAGCTGTTGGAGAGTGAAGATATTGAACACATGGATTGGTCAGCAAGGTCTCTGGATCTAAATCCCGTCAAGCATGTACGGAACTTACTAGGGAGACCCGTGGCAGCACGTAACTTATCGCCAGTAACGATTCCGAAACTGCGATTGTTTCATTATTTTACAAGTGGTACTACAAGAGGAACGAGCAGCAGTGTCTCAACAGCTCATTAACAACCACATATCCAGCATGCACAAATGATGTGAAACCTGCCTAGCAGTCAGGGGAGATCATATCCCCTATTAAAGACCGGATGTTTCTTGCTGGACACCCATCACAGGGATGTTTCGGCCTTCAGTCGCATTGCGCTCCATGCTACTTTTTCAATAAAGCTTCTTTTTATCCCTCTGATTTCTCTTTTAGTAAGTGTTGCTTACATTACTCATGTCCTTACGTATTGGGGATCTTACGGTATGAAATGTTTTGATTTGGAAAGCTTTTGTACAAAGTTATATTGAAAAAAACGTTTCGTCCTTAATTTTTGCACACCAGTGTAGTTCTGGATACTTCTAAATTTCTGGTTCATCTATAGGGTCCGTACGATTTTATGATAAGGTCTTGATATTACAACGAAACATTTTTTTACTGAAGAATACTTTCAATTTTGGAAAATGGATATAATATTTCAAAGTTAAGCAGAGTGGGGTAAAACAGAATTTTGTCCTAAATTTGCAAATTAGTTTATAATGTATTTTCTCCCGCCTTCCAGCGTGGCTTCGTGATGCAACGGTAACACACTTGGCGCGTATTCGAGAGGTCCAGGTTCGAGTCCCGGCCAGGGCACTGCACATTTTTCATGTACACCTGCTTCAAAATAACCTAATGATTATAAAAATTTATTCAGTCCGATCACAGCAGCTATCTAAATTTTTAATTTATTTTTGTAATTAAACAGTATTAATTTTATATCTTCAAAATTCCACGTCTTCGAGTTTAGCCCTGTTTATAATCATCGAAGCATTATTAGCATTTCTAAACTTTTCACCATTCAATTATTTATTTTCTCCTTCGTAAGCTCCAGCTTTAACAGAAAAAATTATGAAAAGATGAGATCATGTGAAACTAAATGTATCAGTGAAATTGACCATTCGTATCATATTTTGTAATTTTATTTTATTTATTTTGTAATTTATTTATTTTTTGTGGCCAAAACAAAATGTATACGTTATTACGTACACCTGAAATGAAAACGCATAAAAACATTTCAATAAATGAATGAAATCAGGTAATTCTTCCAAGCAACAATTAATTCGTAAATAATTTTTCTGTTGCCAAATTAGGAAACAAAAATTTTTGACACATCAGGTTAATACATATACGTAATGAAGTCATGATTTAAATTTAACGTAATGCAGCAACTTTTTCTCAATATCAATAAAAGAAAATTAGATACCATGTCAATTGTCCTAGCCTGGTAAAAACATATTTTAAATGCTAAATGCTTATTATATCCCGATGACCAGTGACCAATCCTAACTTGAAAGAAAAAAAGTTGCCACAGCAGCTATTTATTTAAAATGCTGACATTAAGGAAAAATTTTCTACATACAATGATGTCACATGCAGTCACGTGCTTTCTTCAAAGTCGGAATACGATTTTATATAATAAAAAGATTTTTAAAACAAACCTGAAAGCTTTCAGATTTTATATTACCCCCAAAGGTTTTTTTTTTATTATTATTATTTAACGTTTCGCGTGTTACCTTTATTTATTAAATATCATGTTCTTTGCACTTAAATCATCAAATTCAATTCAACAGCAATTTGACAAAATATTTAAAAGAGTATATCTTTAGAATTTCCGATACACAGTCTCGCGCGCTGGAGATAAAAATGTGTGTGTGTGTGTTTTTTTTCCTCCCCTTCCTCCTCCGTACAGGGTTGCCATTGCTCGCTTTAAAAGCGTTGAGTTTCTTAATCAAAAACTCATAAATGCTTTACAAAATATGAAATAGATAATAAAACAAATTCCAAATTTGGCCTTCCAGATGCCCATATTCGAGTGGAGACGTACATTATTCAAAATTGATGGCTCTAGGTACTGTTGTTTTATCGCAAATCTTTATTTTAACAAGCATGAAAATTTTGCTTAACTTAGGTAAAATACAAATTAAAGTAACAATCTTCACAGACATCAAAACTTGAAGTATTGAAAAGAATAACTTACATAGAATCACAGTCCTAACGATCATCAGCTTACCTATTTTAGGCAATAAAAAAAGGGCATACTTTGACACAGTAACTAAAAGAGAAAGCACTAGCTGAATGAGACCTTTTGGCCCAGGTACAAGTAACTAAGCTGAGAATCGAATGCAGACACTTTCTCTTTCTCTCGCCAATATATATCTTGGCGCACGTTCGCTTTCTATGCTTTTTGAGTTTCATTATGCAAAAATATATATATTTATGCTTAACAGAATGCGAAAAACATACATACATTTAAGCAAATTCTTCATTATTTAATTTCTTTAAATATAACACAGAGCTCTAATATTTGGCGGCAAAAATTTAAAAAGCGATTCGCCGTTTATAGGGAATCAACGCAAAATGTAAAAACGAAATTAATAGCTCTTCTGGGCTAACGTCCTTTGGGCTAATAATCTATTTAAAGTTTGGCAATGCTATTTTTATTTCATAGATTGTAAAATTTACAAATTTTTTATTAAAGAATTCTACAATTAGAAAGCAAGCAGTAGCAACACTTTTCGAAATAAAGCAGATTTTTATCTCCAGCGCGCGAGACTGTTGCCATTCGGAAATATGAGGGTGAAAATTAGCGTTTTCAGAATTTTTAATTAATATCTCGGCTGATTAACGTCGTACGAAGATGAGATTGATCGAAATGGGTTCCCACGAATTTTTGGAATCCGGGAGTACCTTTTTCGAAACTCAGCTCTCCGCCGTTCCGGACTCAGAACTCCAGCAGACTCAGAACGGAATTCATAATATCAGTTAGAAACTCAGATTTAATTATTCAATAAATTTATGCAGTATGATTTTGCCTTAAAGAGGAAAATTTCTCAAGACCCAACATTCTAATTAAATTTATCAGGTATTTCAAAAAATAAAATAGTGAATTATAAAAAAGAATATGGCAAAAGAGTATCGTTCCAAGTGCTTGGAACCTGTTGTTATTCCCAATGTTATTTCTCCAGAAGAATACACGTAGTTTAAAATGATGAAATTGAAAATAATGAAAATTGCTGTGGTAGTAGAATATTCAGTTCGTTTTGGGAATAGACCAAGCATTGCAATTTTTTTTGAAGAAATATATTCTTTGTATTCCAAAAAACAATCTCTCCATCATTGATTTTCCGATGCAATGATTCGCATGAACGAGTTTGACATTTTTGCTTTAGCCCGGAGGTCCCATTTCCTACTAGTTCCGTAAAATAAGCTGCATTAACATGGGGCTGCTTGTTGTAGTTTCCGTACGCAAATACGTGCTGTTTTGCTTGGCGAGTGCAACCGTTTTTGATTACGGCAACCCTTACGTGGTACGAAGAACTTGTTGAATCTTGCTTCCCACGATAACTTGCACTTGTTGACGGACACGCATTATCCCGATCTGGTTCTTACACTTAACTGGACACTTGCCTGACGGTCAGTTACCAATCCGTTATTCGCTTTCCGATGTGAAATGTCTGTTCCTAAAAATGATTTAAGACTCAATATCGCCGAAAATATGTGAAAAGTGTATTTTCTCTGGAGCTTCTATCAACTTTTGCTGGTGAAATTAAATAGAAAAATTTCTTCTCAAAACTGCGGTCAAGGACCTGATGTAAAAGAAATGTGTTTTGAAGATTCTTTTGTTACCCACGTAGCTCATGTTAACATTATCTGAAATTAGTGAGTAAAAGAAAGAGAATATACTGTGGTTTCGTCTTTAAAAGTTCCAAGTGAGTTTTAATTTCTTTTTCATTATTTTCATTATCGAATAAACTAAAGTTCTGATGTAAAATATGGCAACAAAAGTATTTTCTTGCATATATCTAGAACTAATAAATAGAGAAGCAAATTTTTTAATCAAACGCTGACTTTATATTGACACAATCCCTGAATTTTAGAATTCAAAAGCAAAAGTGAATACAAGATTTAGAAGAAATACATTTTTTGCCTATATTTGTGCGTGTATCAATATCACCAAATAACGAATTTTGCGCTATTTATTATATAAAAAAATATTTGTCATAAAAATTGTTCCAGAGTATACAAACTTTATTTCATACTTGATCGTTACATTTAACGTAAGTTCTTGTGCATTAAATTATCATAATTATATAGAAACGGGCATATTTATTTATTTATTTTTAAATATTCAATATAAAAATACCAAATAAATAAATCAAATATTCCGAATCCAAATTAACAGTTATTTTCAGAACTTTTCAGTATTTTCTTATTTATTTAAAATCAGATAGCATAGCTAAATAGAAGTAAGTATTATGGAATAAAATTTTAAAGTGAAAGGGCAACAGGTTGATTCAATTTTTTATCTGCCGTAGTTCATTTGTTGCTTTGATTTAATTTTTGCTCAATTCTTTTTTACAGACGTTGACTCCTTGTTTTTATTATTCCTTTCGCAACTATCAAGCAGAATCGCTGAATTCTACGAAAACGTATTACAATTAAAATCATAGTATTTTGGGAATATAAAATTTAATTAGAAGTATTAAATCTTGAGTCATTTGAAAATTCTTTAAATAACGTCGCTTTTAAGAATGTATATTAAGAATAGTTTAGAATTTAAACAAATACCTATTTAAAAAAATCTAAATATAAAATTGTCGTTCGAAATGAAATAACTAAACTTGGAACAGATAAATGAAATTCATTTATATCGAAGAAATGAAAGAATGCATGAATGGCTTCGAAAGAGTAGTTTAAATTTCTCTTTCTAATCTTACATGCATTTACAACTTTTTGAAATTTATTACCTTGTAATGGAGTCTTTAATAAAAATTTCTTGATATTATTATTATTTAAATATTTATAACAGCTATTTTAAGATGTGCTTTGTTGAAGATTGAGGTCTTTGTGGTTATGTAACGTCCTAATAATGAAATATTGCTTAGCTTAGATCTTCGGCTTTCGAAAACTTTGATTAGCTAGAATTAAAACTACACCTTCTCTTAGCATCAGGATCACGACTTTCTTTAAGCGTAAGCGACTAGACAACCGCCTAGGGCGCCTATTTTCGGAAGGTGCTAGCTGAGTTGTTCTTATAAACAGTTAGGTTAGTTAACTGACGTGATACGATTCGAGGCCTATCTGCGTATGGAAAGACTGCCATCGTGGAGGACCTTTAAAAATGTTTCTTACAAGTGACTATAAATAAAAATGTATTTTATTTTGAATTATTAACATGCTTAATTTATATGGGTATGAACCGTATTAATCGCTGGACCCGTGTCTGAATACGATTCGTATTTCTTACTGATGTTAGTTTGGTTTATTTTCCGTACATTTTTGATATAGAAAAATGTGTCCTCAGGCATAAATGTAAAACGAAAATTTCTTATTTATATTTGCTAACTAAGCAGTGAACTAGAAATAATCCGCTGTATAAATAAATTCAGTATGTCATAGCATATGACAGCATATGTCTCTGTAGCAGAATAGAGAAACCTATTGTTGTTTTCAGATTTTTAGTTATAAAGCAAACTTAACATCGATTCTTATCACAATTAATTCCAATCCTTTGCATATATTTACTGCTCTCAATATGTATAAAGCCCCCAAAATGGCCTTTAAAACAATTAAATATCTTCTAGATGAGTGAAGTTATGAACAATTGATCAAAATAACAACCGCATTTTGATATATTAACCCCGAATCTTTGGGGAAAAAAATAATAATAAATAAACATATTTGTTCTACTCTTTTCAAATTATCCGCTTAAATTCCATTTTACATCAACTTAAATTTGTAAACATTGTAGGTTAAAAATTCTTAAATTAGTCTATTATTTCTATTGGTCTTTCTTGAAAGTATTGCTCTTAAGCCAGCCACTGTGTATTAATTCTTATAAATAACCTTTTAGAGACATTAGTTTTTTTTTTTTTTTTAAAGCAGAAGAATGAAAAATGAGCAACTCCTTCGCCGGGAATCGAACCACGTACCTCTCGGTTACGCGTCGAGTGTGCTGACCACTACACCGCGAAGGCATGCGAAGAAGTCGAGAGAAAAGGGGGATCAGGGGACTCAATCGCCAAATCCCGGTGGTGGAGAATCATCATCCACCACCTTTTTAGTTCGGGCGCCAGTGTAGAGACATTAGGATTTTTTGAAGCAGGAGTCATGAAAAATGAGCAATGCCTTCGTCGGGAAACGAACCACGGACTTCTTGGTTACGCGTCGAGCGTACTGATCACTACACCACGAAGGCATATGCGAAGAATGCGGGATAAATACCTTGTAAACTAATCAAATCTTAAAGAAGAAACAACTGATTCAAAATATTAAAATAACTCCATTTTTTTTCTCTTTAGAAACATATTTTTATAAATTTATAATTACTAAGAAAAATATATTTTCCCGGTTTTATGAAAAGTCCAGTGAGGGAATTTTATTATTTTCATAAAGACTATACAATTGAAAAAATTATTTCCATTAAATAAAATGCAAAACTAATATTCTGAGATAAGATAAACTAATGAAATTAATTTTTCTTTAAAGTATTTAAATGCGCAGCGCATTTCCATTTAAACTAACTTCAAACAATGAAATTAATTTTCGTTCTCGCCCTAACATTAAACACAAAATCTTGTATTTATATTTACTGCATTAATAAATTAAATAAATAAATCAATTATTTTTTATTTATGTGCAAAAAGACATAACCTTTTTATAGCCAAATAAAATAAAACTTGTTTGATATTGACATTGTTTTTTATTAACATAAAATAATAAAAGTATTATTTAATCAATTAAATTACAAAACTGCTTTTTCATTAATGTTTTAGGTTATATATTTGTCGAACATTTTAGGCCAATATATATGTCGTTTACTTTCATCTAAATTAATTTAATAGCTTCTTAAAAATAAGTATTTAATGAATTTTTAAAAAATTTGACTTCGAGCGAACTATTCTTTTTTTTTTTTTTTTTTTTTTTTTTCTTTTCTAAGTTTTTTTTTTTTTTTTTTTAACTTCTAATAGCGGAGCACATGAACAAGAATAAAAACAAGTAGTAAGAACAAAGAAGAAAAAAAAATTTCAGTCAGCATCAAACTTTTTTTAAAATCATGTAGCATTTGTAGAGTCATTAGGCTACATCGATACCCTCCCCGGGATTCGAATTCCCGACCTCTCAAATACGCTTCAAGCCTACTTGCAGTTACACCACGAACACACACGTAAATGAGGGAGAAAATACTGTTGCGTGCGTACGGGTTCTTACAGATTGAATGCACACAGATCCAATGATAGTTTGATAAAATTTATTTTCTAAACAAAAAAAAACTTTAGATATTTGGAACTTTCCGCAAAAATACTAGTATAACTCTTCACAATATCACAGAAGGCAATCAGTAGTTACACTTAAAACTGCTATGAACGTTAAACACAAGGCAATGCAAAGCGCAGCTAAAGAAAAAAGCTGCCGGGAGAAATCTCAGTACTTCAAACTCACGCTGGGCTATTAGCTAACAACGACTAAAAAACCACTACTGAGAACAGATGCTCACTCTGGCCTTACATAATTTTCACCCGGCCGCCGAGATATTTCTAGGCAGTATGAGGGTCGATTTACGGTTACAGCTAATACAGTGATCAACTACATTTATTCAATTAGAATACTTATTGCGATGACACAGGGACCGGACGCAAATGTCGCGAAGTTTGACAACTTTTGGTGATTTTTCGCCAAATTTAGAGACCAAAATTAGTCGCAAAAACCGTTGCCAGCTTGACGATATCTCGCCAAATTGTTGAGATATTCGTTTACTCAGTGTTAAATGGACTTGCTCCTGTATTCTCACTTTGGCGACAAAGTATTTCTCTTGATTTTTCAAAATTGCATTACGCAGAAAAATACAATTTTACATATAATTGCACTAAAATCATCTACTTATGTACGGAATTCGTAACAATATGAAAATTTTGTTTTGTTTAATAGGAAAGGTACAAAATATTGTTTCATTTTTATGCATTTTGGATAAAAAATTTTTAATGACACTTTTTCTTTATTATTTTTTTAATAACTTTTGTATTTTTGAGGAATGAACATCTTTTAAACAAAAACCTTATCATGACCTTTTTTCATACTTTGCCCAAAGAATATTTGTCATTCTATAACATGCTTATGTAATATATACAATGCTTAGATAAAGTGTATAATAATTCTCGTATTTCATATTTTGCCTAAAAACGCTAGGCATTCTATAAAATGCCGTCGTTTCAGACTTTACAAAACATTTACATTTGCACTTTACAAAATCAAAAGATTGCTTTCTGTCGTTGATTGTTTTTCTTAGAATTCTGAGGACAGTTGCTAACGGCTCGCGCGTGTAGTCAGTAAACTCATAATGTTATTTTGACCGGATAAGGTAATAAAAATAACTTATTCTGCTTCGCAAACATTATTTGGGCGGATAATCGGAGGTCGCATAAACTGTCCACTTTGTTGTTGTTTATTAGCATTCGAATAGCTGCCTACATAATAAAGCAGCGGATTTTATTTGCTTGTTGGTAACGCAGAACGTGATCTTAACATTTATTAATTTATTTTTTGTAGGAGGTCATAAAGGAAGTGCACATCCACACTCGTTTCAGCTTTCTTCAAAATTTCCTTCATTTTTCTTATTTCTCTTTCAATAAGGTTTCCTCCTTCCTTCACTCGATTATTTTCATGTACAGAGGCTGTTCGCACATTTTTTAGACGATGTGTATTGTATTCAAAAAACTAAATTACATAAAATTCTTGTGTTTTAAATGTTCTATTTGGCATTCCTTATTCTGAACTATGTTTCGACACCGTAATTTCCAGGATAATAATGACTTTTGAAGTGTCAGAAGAGGTATTCTATCCCATTCCTCCCGAACAGCTTTCCAGAGTCCTGTTAGGGTTTTGGGACAACGTTTGGATAATGCAGTTTTTAAAAGTCCTAAAGCACAAAAATCCATAGGTGACGCATCGGGAGATTTAGTAGAGATATCAGTGAAAGGTATGGCCTTGATACAAGCTTTTTGTTCCATTTCTTTTAGGAAATTTACAGTGGATTTTGATGTGTGACTGCTAGCTTTGTCATGATGGAGTCTCACAAATTTGATGGCACTGTGGGTAAAGCGATGGTATTTCATTCAGAAAAATTGACAATAAAATATGTTCCTGATAGTATTTGGAGTTAATCTTGACATTTGTTTGCACTCTCTTTATTTTTAACTTGCCATTATAAGAAAAACCAGCAACAATCATGAATCCCTTAGAAAAACTTTCTTTCTATTCTTTGAACCATGTACTTAAATTTTTTTCTCCCCTTTTATGATAATAAATGGCACTTTTTTTTTTGTTACAATCATTCAAATACATGCTTCATCTATTGCGACAATTTTTTTTTTCCATTTTTCTTTGGATAAGTGTTTCTCATATAGAATTCTGAAGCGTGTCCTGCGTGGACACGCTTCAGAATATGAACATGATATGCTTTGGAAGAAGACGATGCACATTGCGTTTTTTCGCTTTCTTAAGATTTAAATCAACGTTTATCATCTTGTTTACAGTGGACACCGAGCATTTTAATGATTTTGCAACTGTCCTTTGACTAGGTGGATTTTCTTTTAACATTAAACAACGTACCTTTGCAATAGTCGAAGATGTCCGTTTTTTCCTTGGATACTTGTTTGGAATTTTTGTCCCACTCGAGGCTCCAATTTGACGTTTTTTTCCTTTCTTGTTGATGACATTACCTATCGACGCTTTAGATATCACAAAACCATGACTCTCACATCGTTTTTGGATAACGGAGTATGCATATTTCCCTTCGGAAAGAGCGTCAATGTAGCCTTCGAACCACTGCTTTTTTAAATTCGCCATTTTGAATAAAAACAAAACTTTCAAGCCACAGACGATAATTTTGACTTTTATTTAAAAACATAGTACAATTACAATTATTTCTCTTGCTGCAAACGATTTTTTATTACCGCTTACCAAAATCGTCTAAAAAATGTGCGAACAGCCTCTGTAGAATTAATAGAAATATTAACAGCTTATGTCATTCTGTTATACATATTGTTTTGTTTCTTCTATAAGGCTATTTTATAAGTTTCCGTTACGGGAGATAAGATTTCCTTAGCATATTTTCACATAGAAAGCTAACCTCTTCTATAGACAATGAATGATAAAATAGTAACATTTAGCTAACCTTAATTAAACATGGAATGTAAAGCCTCGTCTTCATATTATGCTTTTTTTAAAGACGTTATCTTTTCGAAAATAGGTTAGGCGAATCTTATTCTGCAAGTAGTAGTAGCCGAAAGCGATGGGTCCGAATGGAATACATTTATATATCGAAAACCTTTTTGGTTTATAATTTTAGAATCTTTAAAATATATCTAATTATTTTTAATTAATAACAATATGGATACATCTCACTCCCCATTTCCTGTTTGAGAGCTAATCTCGCTTCTACAATTCATAATATGTACACTGAGGTGGGGGGGATGAAAGTTTTCAGATTTTAAATTACGTCCAAAGGGGCGCTTTTTAACGTTTTGTTTGTTACCTTTATTTATTAAATATCATGTTCTTCGCACTTAAACCATAAAATTCAGTTCAACAGCAAGATCGCAAGATAATTTTACAATGAGTATATCTTTTGAATTTCCGATACACAGTTCCGCGCGCTTTTGATTAAAAAGTTTTTTTTTTCCCTCGTAGAGTGTTGCCATTGCACGCTTTTAAATCGTTTGAGTTTGTTCATCAAAACTTTTTTAAAGTTTTACAAAATATGAAATAGATAATAAAACAAATTCCAAATTCGGGCTTCCAGATGCGCATATTCGGCTGGAAACGTACGTTATTCAAAATTGGATGGCTCTAGGTACCGTTGTTTTATCACATTTGGAGAAATATACATGCATTTATGCAGATTCTTCATTATTTAATTTCTTTATATATAATACAGGGCTGCAAGATTTGGTGGCAATAGTTGGAAAAGTGATTCAGACTTTTAATGTTTCCAACGCAAAATCGCAAAACGAAGACAATAGTCCGTCAGGGACAAAGCCCCTTTGGACTAAAAAAAGGGGGGACAGTTCTATATCTCCCGTTCTACTGGGCTGATTGACGAAATTCAAATTGCGTTTTCTGTGTCTCGAAAGCGCGGCTTAGGATATGTATTAGATTTATATATAGCATTGTTCTAATACAGGTATTTTGACACAAAATCAGACTTTTTCTGAAATGGCATGCTAATTGTTTTCCATATTTCTGTTCTACGAGTCAAATGATGCCAAACTGCCAAGTTTTGTAAAAAGCGTACGAGTAGTTTTTAAAAAATTAGCTCCCGAAATTTTAGCTCCTCAGTGTTACTTCAATTTGGTATGTATTTATTAATATCTCTTTTTTTATTAAATTTACTTGATTCCTTCTTTCACAGTTCGAAATTTAGGTTCCCTCCAAATAAAATTAACCCATTAGCTATGATTTATTTTTAAATTATGCATTTTTAAATCATTTTTTTAAATTTCCGGAAAAAATTGTTGAATTATAGCCTATAAAATTTTTACCATCAACTTAAAGTAGATGTATTTCTAATAAAAATTAGAGCTTTTTTTTTTCGAAATTTTCGAAGATATACGTGAATTTTTATGTTGGAGCGTTTTGAAATTTGGCATATTTGTTGAAAGCGATAATAACATCTAATGTGGTTTACGCACTTTGCTAAAATTAGTATTTGAAATTAGGAATGATGTGACTTTTTTTCCGTTCATGCAGAACATAAAAAGGTGGGAACGATGTGACTTTTTTTCCGCTCCTGCACAATGGAAGGGGTAGGAAAATAGGTTGCCATGTATTAAGAAGTTCGCCAAGTGAATTATTCTTGGCGCAAACTGAAAAAAAATTTGCCAACTTAAATTTCTCTAAATTTCGCACTAAATTTTACAAAATTTAATATTTAGACATAATTTGAGTCGCAGAATCGAAGTATGGGAAAAAAATGGTATGTTATTTCAGAAAAAGACCCATTTTGTATCAAAATACGTATGTTAGAACAATGCTATATATAAATCTGAGATATATCCTAAGTCGCGCTTTCGAGACATGAAAAACGCGATTTGAATTTCGTCAATCGGCCCAGTAGAACGGAAGATATAGAACTGCCCCCCCCTTTTGTTTTGCTCAGGGTACATTGTTGTTGTTTAAATGGACGGACACTTGCAACTTAATGCATTTATCGGGAATGGCCAGTACCCATCCGTTATTTAGCCATCTTATCGCCAAGAATATTGCCCTAGATGCAGTACAGGGAAGCGACCGATTTTATGCCACGAGAACAAGAAAGCGCCGTCCCAGTTTTGATGCAGAATACCCAAGGTGACAGATCCAAGAGTCTCCTACTACCAAGCCTTTCGGCAGGATTTTCGGTTTGTCAGTTCTAAGTACCTCTATGTCGCACGAAAACCTCACACTTACAAACATTCAAGCTTTCTACGGGATGAGAAGCCATGTCAAACAATATGGTAGCTAATAGGTGACAGTTATCAATTATTAAATAATTTCAGATTTGCAATTTTAATGTCATGATAAATATATTCTTCAAGTTAATACGAGTAACTCTAATTACTTCTGAATATTTCATTGTTACAATAATGCAGAGGAAAATATCATCTTCCCTGCAATTTAAATATTATAAACAGATCATTACATATCTAAAATTATTTTTATTCCAAGCTGGTGATGTTCTTGATAATTTATACTAAAGCTATTCAGTTAAAGATTTTAATACAGTGCCTCAAACCTTTTTCTTTGCATGTCCTCGTAGTATTTTGCCAGTTTTATTTTAGATCCGTTCTTTAATAATTCTGCAAATCAGAAGTCTCACAGTCTTCTGACTTCTAACGAAACGAAATAATATGAATGATATTATTACAAAGTCTTACCTATTTGTATCTTATATTCACCGTGATAGTTGAAACGTGATTATATTTCTTGTATCAATGCGACAATTAACAACAACTGGCTTGAATGAACTTGAAGCTTAAAAACAGAAACAGCTATTTACTGACAGGCGCAGGAGTTTTTAGAAGCCTATAGATAATACATGCGTTTTAGTAATTATTTACTGAAGGTGAGCATACAGTGAAACACAGAGCGTACAGTGCACATTATGCTTGAAATAAACATACGTTTCGCAATGTAAAGATTATGTAGATTACCTGATGTAACATTGCCGTAGCTCATATATGTTGGTGGCTGCCGATTATTTTACTTTGTTCACTGGAAGAATAGCCAGTGTTTCGCTTACGTAGAGACGAGCAAAGAAGCTGTGAAAATTATTTTTGCCGCGCGAACAACAGCAAAAATTTGGCATAATTTAAAGTGTTTTCGAAGTGCAGATGTTATGAAGAACTTTATGAAATCCATTTTCTTTCATTCACGTATGCTTATTGGCATTTGTAATTTTTTATTATTTAGTTATGCGTTAATACAAGCTGCAGTTTAAATTGTTTCCTCGTGATAAAAAATTCCTATAATACTATATAAGAAATTATTGTAATAAATTTTTTTTATTAAAAACATTATCCTATCCTAGAAAAAGGTTGTTTAGGGTATTAATTTAGACTATTGTTAATAGGTTGTGGGTTTCCACCCTTTTATTTCACAGTTCAATGTGAGGAACCTTATACACCGATAAGCGAATAATCGCTTGAGATTGTGTGAATAGAGACGTAAGACTCAAGAAGGATTAACTACCCTTTATTTCTCAAAATGAAGATGAACACAATCTGCTCCCATCTCGGAGCTTACAGCAAAGTCTCCACTTGGGCCTTGAACTCAAATTAATAAGAATTTAAGCTTAACTAATGCTTAACTAAAAGATATAGCCGAAGCTATCAGGATTCTAAGAAGCTGGCCCCTAAATCTCAATTAAGTAGGCGAAGCTATCAAGGGCCTAAAGTACGGCCGAGCGTAGTAATAGCTTAGGTGCGCTAGTCAGGAACTCTGGCTGTCTAACGAAGTCAGTAAAGCATCGACTTAAATACTATTCTCACTCATTTGCATTAAACGCGTTTCTGAAATACATTCTGGTAGGAAATTGTAAGCTGAAGCTAGAAGAGATAGGAAAGGTGCATAAGCTTAAAATAGCTGTTATAAAATTAGGATAAACCTTACAAGGTAATGAAATGTAAAAGCTGGAAAAAAATTTTTAAAAGGGAATTAAAGTTAGAACAATTACATTTATGGGCGAAACAAATTAAAAACTATTAATCACCTTCAGTTTAATGTTTCAAAATGGAACTTTTCAAGAGTAACAGTTAAGGTTTCAAGTACAACACATTTTACTTATGTATATAGTGTATATATTTATGTAACGGATTCGAATTGCCAGTATTTGCCTTACTTCTCCTTTATCGTGTCGCTGCTCACCAGTTCGACCGATCCTGGGCTTTCAGTAACAGACTGATACTTGCTGTTTCAATTAGCATACTCTCCTTTAGCTTAGTGCACAAATTTGAAAAATTAAAAAAAAAAAAATCTGAAGTATTTAAGGTTACCTAATGATAACATTCGCAATGTCGTAATATGTTTGTTCTACATGGGGTAGAGCCTTGTGCTCAGGTAGCCTGGTGTTTAGACACTGTTCCACTAGATGATCCGAGTACAGCATACGGTTTAATTTGTTCTCTTCCTTTTTTACGGTTTTATGATTTTTACAGAATTTGGCAGCCTACCTTTCCGCATACATTCAGGCTTCCAATATTTCAGGCATTTTGCACTGCCGATCGGCCTGCAGACTTAAGTTCTTTTTGCTAGTTTTTACAATTTTGATTTTATTAGATTGCAGTGGTACAAGCATGATTAATGTCTCTCAGCTATACAGAATTGAGCTTCATTTTTTAAAAATATTTATTGATGTTTATAGTGCTCTCACAATTCACTCATTTTTTCAGTAAGAATATAGTATAAGAACTATAATTTCAAATGTGATAACTTCTTGTGTTATTTTCCTTCTTATATTTTTTCAGTGTTCTTGATCCTTTTACTTGCTGTTGGATTAAATGTTGTTGATATACAAAAACCAGTTGTAATATAGCCAAAATTTTCACTTTAATAATATTTTTAACTTCTAAAAATACATGGAAGTATTTTATATTTATTAAGAATCTAAATGAATTATGCTACGTATAAGAGACTTCTTTTACTCGCAGGAGTCGAAATACAGCTGTTGATTAATGATATTAATTGCTAATGTTTTTTGTTTATCGTGTTTACTCTTTTTGACTGAATTAGAAAACACGGAACTACCTTTCAAATATATTCCTCAAATTATTTATCTATTTGTTTCTTCCCTAATGTGGATCTTGCTTTTACCGAATATGGTAAAAATCTCTATCTTAAATACACATGACAACCAAAGACTGCAGATTTTCGAATCTTGCAGAACTTTTTTGTTTAATTTTATCAAACATTATTCATCTAAAAATAAGTTTTTCAAAGCGTGACCGAAAACAAATTTTTCCCGAATTGCTTGTAACGGAACAGGTGAAACCAGAATGTCATGCCCCGAAGGGATCATTTTTCTTCTTCTTTCATCTTGAAGCAATTTAAGTACACAGAAGAGCATTCGACGATTTATTTTGCTTATAAAGAAAACGTGTTGAAGCTTTCAGTGTTATTCAGCGCACATCTCAACATGTGAACTGTGGAAGTGCTCGGATTGGAGAAAACTAAGTGAACTTTTCTTTATCTTGTCTTATTCTTGTATCTGCACTTGAAATGCATTGTATACATCTTGATGATTCCTTCATTAAATAAATTGATTTTTGAACAATTTTATTATAGAATATTTTTTAAAGGCTATTGAAAATTATTTCAAAAATTTTAGTTCTGCTGCTTTATCTCTTGTATTTCTTTCAACAACGTGACCAAATAAAATTTTAACATGTTACTAGCAAGAGAAAATCCATATCTATAGCGAACTAAACTACAGTGAAATGTTTTTAGTCAGTAACTATTAATTTGATGTTTCTATAAGGAAAGAAAATTAATTTTGTTATAACAAGATATTTTTTCGAACTTTTCTTAAAAAATCAAATAAAGTAGCTGGAGAAAGAAACAAAATATTTTATAAGGTTGTAAAGTAATTCAGTTTCAAGTAAGCATCTCTACATATAATAAAACGAAGAGTCTGTGTGTGTGTGTGTGTGTGTGTCTTTCGTTCGTGTTGCGAGTAAGCTAATAGACCCAGGGACACGAAATTTGGTACATAGGTGTATCTACACAAGAGCCAGTGCACCTCGAAGCGATTTTTTCGAAATTCGAATTAGAATTTTTTTTATATAATGTTTTGTGACCAAATCGCGTCATTTTGAGACATAATGGGCTACAGGAAAGCGAGATTTCACTCTATACATTTCATTTTTACATCGTCGTGAAGCGTAGACACTTAGCTATTTTACGAACTTAAAATAAATTTCGTATTTCAATAAATCGATTAAATACGAATTTATTTAGGAAGGTGAGCTTAACACCTTTTCAGCGGAATTTTTTTAAAAAAAACTTATTTTAAAAAATGTGCTGTTTATTTTCCTTTGATTTTTGGACACGTTGAACTTTAATCCTTTCGACTCCTTTTAAAAAAAGAATTTTGGAAAAATAATAATATTTTGTATTTTTAAAAAATTTTTTAAATGAAGCTTCTGAATACACTTCTCTCATCTCAGATATTTTAAAATGTAGTTTTGGCAACAATTTTCCTTTCTTATTGTTGTTGATAGATTTTTGATGAAATTGCATCATTTTGAATAGCTTCATTCTTTTAAAAATTTCGGTTTGGCAACAATTTTTCATCGTATTTCTTATGTTACTGTTTTTAAGAGACTGAAAAGTTTAAGAAATTAAAAAGTTGTTTCTTTTTGCAACGGTAAATTGTTTAATTACTTTATTAGGATAATTAACATTTGTATCAAGGGATATTGCTTATTTCATTATTACGCGGCCATAGGTCCCAGGTGTGTCTTTTAGGCATTTTTCCGGTACGTTTAAAAGCCAGACGAAGGCTGGCCGCATAGCGGCTGGTATAATATATTTAAGTAGAGCAAACCATTTAAAAGAAAAATGGATGATTCGTTGAAATCTAGCATAATAACGGCAATGGCGATCCATGGCAATTCATTTAGACCAATGGACGTGGAATACAATGAAAAGTGTAAACATTTGACTTATAACTATACAACTACATTAATAAAGAATAGGTGAACGTCTGCTTGCACTAATAGCTGCTGCGTTACCTTCTAAGCCTTGACTTAGCTCATCTCCTATACAATTCCTATTAGAAAGACAGCTATTTTTTAGTATCAGTACTGCTATTACTCTCGAAACACTTTTTGCTGATATCACTTTTCATATTGTTGCCACCAAAATGTTATCATGATGTATTATTTAAAAAAAAATTAAGTAATGAAGAACTTGTGTGTATGTTCCTCGCATTATGGAAAATCGAGAGATACCGAAGTTTTAATAAGCGTAGTCCTCCAACCGAAGCCAAAATTTTAAATTTCGATTTTTTTTTTATTTATTTACAAATTTAAAGAATATCTGACGTAGTCCTCCAACCGTAGCCAACCTCGAAGTCAGAATTTTGAATTTCGAATTTGTTTTTCATTTATTAAATTTTTTATACAAATTTAACGAATTTTTGTTTAACTTTTTTTTTTAAAAAAAAAAAAAAAAAAAAAAAAAAAAAGAGAATCACGAAATTGTGATTAAAAAATTGTGTTTCCCGCTTTTATATTTTGTTTTCATTCTAAGCATGAACGTTCTTTTTCCTCTTTTTCAATACTTCAATACTTTAACAAGTACCTGATAGTTCTCAGGAAAAGGAAACGCATGAAATATTATACATGCTAGCTGCGCGACGTTTCTACTAGTGTTTAAAATTAAGAGAATAAACATGATTTTCAAACTTCTCATGAAATACTGAACAGAAGTGAATGAAATTTGACAAAGATACAGAGCAACATAAGACAGCAATTTATATCACACAAGAGTAAAATTCCTACTTATGATCGCAACTCTCAGAATGACAGAAATGTTCAAACCCGACATCGCAAAATGGCTCTTAAAATAATGTCTTACTGGGTGTTAATAATCACTAATAAACATACTGGTTACATAACAGCAGTCGTCATACTGTTAACTACACTCGTTTCACAAATTTAAGAGAATTTTGACATTATATTGAACTTGGAATTATCTCGCCTACAATTTAACAAACATTCTCCAACTCATTCCCAGAACGTTGGGGTTTCACTCATTCTGCCATTCTATTCAAGAAATTTAATAAAATTACTATGACGAATCCTACGAATATCAACGATGTGTACAAACGAAGTAAGACAATAACAAAAGACTACCGCTGTCATAGCACTACCTAGAAGTGCAAGTATATTTATGTATTCGATAGCAACGCTTTTACATTATTATTTGGTCGCATGCATTTGGGGCTCATTATTTTTTTTGAAAAATCCCCCCCCCAAAAATGTTTTGCTGTTAATTTCGTATGTCAGTGTAGTTTAGAGCAATAACAACAAATATATATTCAATGAAAGCATGTGACAAAGTATGTGATATATGCGAGAATCACTTCGGAATATTTGTCTGGGATCACAGTTGAGTGTAACGTAAAGAAGTTGCAATATTTTTTGAAAAACGATGAATACTGATTGCTGGAAGTCTTTGAAGACTTTAGAATGGAGACATGCACGATGGATCGTTACGCTGATTTCACAAAATTTCTTTGCTGTCTATACCATCCAAATCCATCTTTGCTACCTATGCCGGAGCTGATTTCTCTCAAAGTTTGTCAAGTATAAAATGGAAGTCTTTGGATGTATGTATCTTCAGGAGTTGCTAATGTCGCCGCTGCGTATTAGATTAGACTAAACGCAACTGTAATTCAGATATCTTGATACAAAATTGACTGCTTTCATATTACTCCAAAGCATCTTATAAGTAATCTCGTAACACGAAAAATCGCTTGTTTCGGTCAAAAATTAAGTAATTTTTTCCAAATCATCCTACCTCATAGCAATACTTATTAAATTTATAATGTGAGAGAATGTTGTTTTAGTTTTATATTTATATAAAATTTCAAGAAGCGAAACAGAGTATTACATGAAAAAGCAATCTGATGGCAACATCACTTTAAAAGGAACTCTTTAATAGAATGAAACAAAAGTTTTACTGCAGGCAAAGTTTTAAAGAAGAACATTTTAAGCGATGTTGCAGTTATTGATTATGAAACAAGCAATGATAATAAAATTAGTTTGGTGTTCATTCTCCTAAGGAATTTTATTACAAAACTAAGATTTCTGTCTTTTTGACTTCCTGTTATTGCTCAATATTGCTACTGAAAAAATTGCTATTAGCGTCCAAAATATGATAAAAAATCTCGTTAAAAACACGCAAACGATTTCAGAAAAATGGGAAAAGATGCCACCACTTGGCATTTGTGTCTTAAGAGAATGGCATTTCATTTGCCTTCACACTAGATAATATAACTAATAAAATATGAATAATAATGTATTTTCTCCCTCCTTTATGCATGCTTTGGTGATGTAACGGTGGCACACTCGGCGCGTACTCAAGAGGTCCACGTTCGAGTCCCGGCAAGGGCATTGCCCCCTTTTTTACGTCTCCTCCTTGAAAAAGGAATCCTGATGATTGTACAATGTATTTAGATACTTTGGCACATTTTGTAACAACTGCAACATTTCACCAAGTACGAAGTAAAATTATTTAAAAAAGAAGCTATCTTCAGTCTGGTAACATTCTGAAAATATAAAGATATCAAAGATGAATTTTGTTTCTACCCTCTCACCATTTTTTTTTTCAAATGGCATTAAAATAGCCGAGTGCTTAAAGGAAAATAATTATGCAACACTATTTGATTTTCTGTAGGTTTATAAAGGAATATTATTAGTTTTCTTCTATCTTCTAATTCAATGATGATGTAAAATGTTACTTTGTTTACTGGTTGAGTAAAAAATAATTTGAAATTGAAAAAAAAAAGAGACAGAGAGAGTGAGAGAGAACTGCCAAAAATCTAAATTTCTGACAACGTAAGAACTAGTATTATTAAGCTAAATACATCATTTAAGTTGTTGCATTTTCGAGATGAAGATAATTCCAGACTTTTAGAGATCCCGTTAATGCGTAGGAAGAGGAACCATCAACAAAACCACCGGAGGAGAACGAAAAAGATTTCGAAAATGAAACTGTTTATCATTATGAAAGGCATCAAACTGAGCTCGTGTTAAGAGATACCCGCAAGAAACCAACCGTGAAAACATGTAGACCTAAAATAAGACAAACGAAAAAAAAAAAAAAAAATACCAGGAGATGGAAAATACAACGGAAGACTGACTGGCTAAAGAAATGGGAAAGAAGAAAAAGTGAAGAAAAAAGCGCCTTTGCTAGGATGTTGTGTTCAAGTTTCTTTTCTTTTCACGTTCTTCGTTCTTTTAATGACGAGAAAAATTATCGCTTGGAGAGAGAGAGCTCTGTGAACATAATGGTGTTTGTAATGTTGGAACGCAATCCAGATGTGAAATCGAATCCGAGAAGGGACAAGAAAAAATACTCAAGTTAAAAAATAATTAAAAAATAAATTTCTCGTCTACTTTCCGCAATGATGCGCCAGTGCTTTTCTCTCACTAGTTTCGGACGTCGTTAATGTAAGTCCATCTTCAGCCAACAATGTTCGCTGCAATGGCATTGGCCCAGTTTATACCCGGGAATAGTCAGCGACAAGTTATTAACTGAGACGAAGAAATAACTTTGATAGTTAAGGTATTTTCTTTTACATTAACCTACCGTGAGAATTTAAACAATATCATTTTAAAATTTTATCTGATGCTGAAACTGACTATTGTGGTAATACATGTATTTAACAGAACACAATTCTACCAAATCCATTTAGCTACTCAAAGAGGAAAAAAAAAAAAAAAACTACTCCCGTAAAGTTAAATTAACAGGAATTTTCACGTCTTGCAGACGATTAACTGTTTCTTATTTGACTTTTAGATTGATCGCTTATTCAACTAAGCCAAAAAAGAAAAAGCCCACTTTCTTTAAAATATTCTTTATACCATTATAATTGTAATCGAGACCTTCTTTTCTTAATGATTATTATCCAAACGTCTGCTGATCTCGCAACAGAATTCCATTCATATGAAATGACATCTGGGCTTGTCTACGTGCATAAGGTGGTTAAAGTTATTTCTGTGTAATTCATCAACTATTTTAACCTTCGATTTGATTTCAAACTTACAGGCGTGTTAGCTGCTTCCGGTGTTAGCTATTGAGCAATAATTGAGTATATTTTGGATCCGTATGGGGTATATGTAAATAAATTTTATTACCGTAAATAAATAAAATTCAAAGTCATTACCCGCTTGATCTAAACTATCGAAATCGGATTCGTTTCAGTTTTATTCTCGTACTACTAATAATTTTTTATCAGCCATTAAAAATATTTTCTAATACGATATTTCGTCGAACAATTCGTTTTTAGGTAATCTTCCTTCGTCAAAATGTTTTCTGGCTGATCCATTTAAAATTCCTTAGTTGATTGACATATGTTGTTGATCTTTAATCGAGGCATCTTCTGGAGCATATTCTGAAACCCTAAATGAAGCTCTACTTAAAAGTCCGAAATTGATGTTTTCAGTCCAGGATATCTCTAACGCCTCTCATTAAATTCACTTCATACCTCATTCACACCCATTCATTGTAGATAAATCTGATAATCCACAATGAACAATGTTTAATTGCTGTTTTCTTTGCAATTCTTCTGCATTTCTAATCTTAAAAACTTTCATGTTCAAATTAATTGGCATCGCTGACAAGATGAAGAAAGCCTCTTTGAATTTTAGCCAGAATTTCCTTAAACTTCTTTTATGACGTCTTTGTATTAGTGCAGAAGCATGCAATGCCAAGGAGAAAAACATGCTTTCGCAGTTTAAAGCCGTTATAGAAATGATTACCAAAAGGAATATTGTGGAATGCAGACTCTGGTACAGTTTTGGGATTCGTGTTGAAATGAAGCAGTTGTCTGCAAAAATTTAAATGAAATGTTAAAAAGTAATGCCTTTCGAAACAGATTTTTCTTATTTTTCCCGTTAACCTTATTGTTACGTTTTGCATGCAAAATTATAATTCACAGTGCCTTAGCAATTTTTAATTCAAATTACGTACTACTTCAAAACACTTCGTAAAGTTTTTTCTGCCTCCTTATCTCTTGCCTTCACAGTATAATCGGAAGCATTTCCGGCTAGCAGTTGGGAGGTACAGAGCTCGAATCTTACTATCGTATTTACTGCTCCAATAAAGACTTGTTGACTCTACAATTTATCCCAAAATATGTTTCATGACTTCAAATTTTTTAAATTTTCAATATTATTGCAGCAAAATCATGATTTATAATATATATTGAGTGAGATTTGATTATTTATTTACTGCTGAGTGCATCAGTAGTGTCTTCTCTGACTGATTGACCCTTACTTCATGGACTGACGAATGAGTCAAAAAAGTTGCTTAAAAAGAATCTGTTATATGCTGCTTATATAAATATGATAGGATGATAGGCATGCCTTCTGTCTGGAGTGCAAAAGTGTCTTCATCCGCTAAGGCTTTTATTTATGTTACGCATGAATAAGACCTCGAAAAAGCCCGAAATCGCCAAGAACCTAAAACTAGGGCAAATTACAAGTATACTCTATGTAACTCTGTTTAGTAATTTCGTAAGTAATCTCCGTTTCTCTGTTAGGCGTATTAACCTAAGTACTATCCTGATCAAAACTGAAATTGCAGCGCTTAAAATCACTTGATGGAAATGCTGTAAGGTTTGCATATATAAAGTTTACTGTTACGTATATAAATGAAATTCACTTAGCAGTCCCACCTTTTTTGTAACAGATATAAGGCAAAATCTGTCAAATAAATTGTTAAGCTACAATAACACGCCGAACAAAAATAAACAATCCTTCTAAATTAATCAATAAATGGTTATTTTTCATTTAAGGCAATCAAATTTTAGTCAAACTTTTTTTAATAAGCAAATACATTACGTATTTATGTAAAAGTTGCATTACTTAAAATACCTAAAACCCTTCTGCGTAGTAATATATGCAACTGACAGACTTTTGTAAACGCAATTAATCGGCCTACATCAGATTGGCTGGCGAATCAATGTATAAAGGCACATAGCCATATTAATAGCGCAATGACCTAATGACGAATTCAAGAGTAGTTATCACGTTCGTCATTCTGGACCTCAAGCAAGAACAGCGACAACTGAGCGTGATGATAGTTTCAATCAAGTCCTGGCTATTCCTGCAGCAGATCTGTCAGTGGTGACACCTACCATTATTCAGTACACATGAAATAATTTCTAATCGCCTTGAGGAAGCACGATAAGCGAGCAACCACCGTTTCACCTTTCACCTATGACCACACTCAGTACATCTCCAAGACATTATTTTAGATTAGCGCCCGAATAACTTGGAATGCGAAATGCAGTCATCTTCGGATGGGATTCCCACATTTCTGCGATTCCCATAATGGACGAATAGGCGTACGGTGTCGGACATTCCCAACCAAACGTGTAAAATACAGGGTGTAGGGATCTGGGAAGCCATCAGCTATGCTAATTAGTCTCCTTTATTATGTATTGAAGGGCATTTAGCAGTTACTTGATTGTTCACGAGAGTTTGGAACTTGTAGCCCATGCCTTCGTAGTTGAAGTAAACAGAGCCATATTTCAGCACGGGTATGCACGTCACATACCTCAGGCATCTCATTGAGAATGGGAACTAGGTGTTACTGTGTTGCTATGGTTTACTAAATCTCCAAATTTATCAACGATTTAAAATACCTGTGGTATCAACGGATGTAATCTGCAGACTCAAGCAAAATATCGTCAAATAGCAGCAAATCTTTTTTTCTTTTTTACCGAAATCGCATCCAATAATATCTCCAAATACTAAGGTAAATACTTACGCTTCAGTGCCGTTACAAATGATAAAAAAGGTCATTAAGTGGAAACGGCTGCTTATTCTTATGACGAAGTACTTTTTTTTTGTTTGTTTGTTTAGTTATAAATTTACACTTTTGTTTTAAAAATTTTATTAAGTCTTTCTTGCTGCGAAAGTACTCTTAACTATAAATTTAAAAAAAATCGTTTTACCCCATCGCGATACGGCAATTACAATTTTACTCACTGTTTATTTAAGCTAATTTCCTTTTTTCATTAATTAAAAAACGTTTTCAGAATGCTACTGCTAGCTCTTAGATTACTTTGCCCTGCTCATTTGGCCGAAGGCTTGGCTCGATTGGATTGTTCATATCGTTGTTAAGTAATATTTTTGAAGTTTTCAGAAATACGCACATTCTCTTGACCGTGGCTCACAGACGACTGATTACACAAAATAAGTTGAAAGATTCGAAGCTCTGCTCCTGCCTTTCCGTTGTATAGCACTCGGCAGAAGTCTTCATCGTACCTTTTACTACGTCTTGTATGCTTAAAATACTATTACGATGGTTTCACTGCCAGATGTGGTTATCTAAAGGTGCTTTCGTGCTGAATACTAAATTCAAAACTAGATTACTGCACGGCTTTTTGTACGATGTCTTTGTGAAGTGGGAAATATTTAATGCCCATCGATTCGAAATTCATCCAGAGAGATGGCTTCATGATGGGTATTAATTGCTCCCCACTTGAAGGTACAAGAAGAAGGATGAAAGACTTTTCGATCCACAGTGAGGTTTTCATGACATCGATCCACACTGAGGTTTCCACAGTGAGGTTCCACAGTGAGGTCAAAACTAGGACGAAACTGAATAAACGGGCTATCACCTTTTTTTTACTGATTTTTTTTTTTTTTTCTGAATGGCGGACACTTGCCTTTTCAGCATTGGCCACCCCTAAGGGCCGTAATAAAATAGCCACCCAGAAGTGGGGATCCTTTTATTGTGGAGGCACCTAATGGGCGGCCACCGTTACCTCCTACGAGAGGAGTGACAATGTATATCCATACCTTCGCCAAGATTCGAGCTTGGGCCCTTCGGTATCTCAGTCGGATGTCCTAACCACTGTACCCCGTCTGGGTGGCTTTTTACTGAAAATAAATGATACAATTACAAGATTGGTCTTACGTTATTCAAGCCTGATCATGTGGCTTAAAGTGTTGGGAGTCGGGTAAGAAGCAATAGCAGAGTGGTGCTTTTAAAAACTAGACATTTCGCTTAAAGTTTTGAAAATAAAGGATTCCTTTAGTAAATATAAACTCTGTCCATTTCCAAACTCGGAATCACGGAAGCGTGGAAATTTCATGTTTGGGCTAATCTTGTGGCATTTCCTATTATTCTGGAAAATTAGCAAACCATCTTTATTTTTTATAACCTTAAACATCGCTCGCGATTAACGTAAAATTATGATTTGTTTATTCGCCAAAAAGAAGTGCAATAATGCGTTGCACTAATCGTCAAATAATGTGTGGGTTTAAAGGAAGTAATGATAAGACAAAGGACATTGCAACTAGTTTAAAAATTCCTGTTTCTAATTGTGATTCTAGCCACATTTAGCTTCCTATTCCATTCATTAGGTTCGCCTATACAGTTCTCCATTCATTCATTCAGTTGAGAAATTAATAATTAGGACTCGGTTTTTACACGGTTAAAATATAACAGAGGTCGTATTAAAAAGATTTATAATAAGTTGATTTAATAAATAATTAGATCTTAATTACATTCTAAAATATGTATCTTTGTTTTCTATTTTGAGATCCCATATTTTAATGAATTTTCCTTACTTGTGATAATTATGAAACATTTTGTTTATCACGTGTTATCTTGAACTGTTAGGTTAGGCTATTTAAATATGTGAAAGCCCACAAGGGCTATCTGCCTAAGTAAAGGGATTCTTTCACGGAAGCTTTTCGGATGGAAATGGGTCAGTATTCACGTTACACATAGTGTAAAACAACAAAGCAGCCAGTCCATTCGCCTAAATTCGAACTCGGGTCGAATTACCAGCATTCAGCGATTTTAATCACTCTGCCATTGACTGAACGTTTTGAACTACTGATCAGTAATTAATTTATTGATAAGCTTTGATAATTATTTTTAAGGAAATATTTATTTTTTTATAAAAGAATATTTCACTAACTTTTAAAAGCAGCCAAATAAATCATGTTTGTCCTATAGGAAAGATTTAAGTTTTATAAACTGTAACAAACTGAAGAAGTAGTAATGCAAAAATAATGCAGAGTTACATCAATGAATGTTGTATATTCATACTCATCAATGGTGTAACCAGTAATCAATAACCATCAATCTCTTTTACGATCAAAACGTGACCGTATTTAGAATATAAAGTTATAAGCAAAATGACACGCAGCTGGAAAAAAGGGTAAACATCTAAAATATTGATTTTTTTTTAACCCAAAGGGCATCACCGCAGAAAGGCTATTATTAATTTCGTTTTGACATTTTGCGTCGAAAACTTTTAAAAGTCTGAATCACTTTTTAAATGGTTGCCAGCAAATATTGTCGCCCTGTGTTATATTTGTATGTTTCTCGTATTGTGATAAATGTATGTGTAAATGTATGTATGTTTCTCGCATTGTGATAAAACAATGATCCTGGAGCCATCGAATTTTGAATAACGTACTCCACCCGAATATGGGCATCTGGAAGCCCAAATTTAGAATTCGTTTTATTATCTGTTTCATATTTTGTAAGGCATTTATGAGTTTTTGATTAAGAAATCAACGATTTCAAAGCGAGGAATGGCAACACTGTACGAAAAATAACATTTTTATCTCCAGCAAGCGTGTCTGTCGGAAATTCTAAAGGTATGCTGTATTTAAATATTTTGTGATATTTCTGTTGAATTAAATTTTATGTGGTTTAAATGCGAAGAACATACGTAATAAATAAAGATAACACATAAAAAAAAAGAAAAAAAAAGATTTTTGTTGTTGTTGTGAGGGTAACACTCTTTAGTATGAACATAGTGTTCGTTTTACGAACAAGAACACAACTTGTGTTTTTCTTAGCGAAGGAAATTTATTGGCTTTCCGAAATGTCTCTTTTCTTTTCCTTTTTTTTTTTCCCCAGCTATAGTCAAACTCTGATAAGCTGAAATTGAAATAATTATAAAAACAAATTCTCTTAACCGAAAATTTCCCTTTTCAGAATAGTTAGTGTTAATTTTAAACTTTACGTTTCAAAGTTCAGTTCAGCTATGTAAAAAAAATATCGATTTATCTAAGTTTGATATTAGAAATACAATACGCGAAATATACAACACGTATCTTTTCCAAAGCAATGCCGTGTAGATAATATTAGGTTACTTCATGTGAACAATAAATTTTAGTGCTCTCTAGTAAAGTATTATTAACAACCTTTTTCAGTTTCAGTTCTCAAATTCTCCGACAGGACAAAAATGATCATTCATCACGTTCTTTTTCAACCGATAAAAAATTGTAAATATTGATTAAAAATATTTTCTGTCTGTTGTAGCTATATGAGATCCAGAGATGAGGAATTTGTAGTTATTGCCAGAATTTTGCATTTTTTCAATAAAAAATTTTTTGATTCAGAGTAAAATTTAAAAAAAGTAATAAGCACAGAAAAAATTCAGTATTTTTATGTTTATTTTTTATAGGAGGGTGGAAAGGTAAAGGTGGATTTTTATTATTAGTAGTCTTCAAATGAAAGTACATCTGCAATGTTTTGTATGAATTACTGCGAACAATAACTTTATGTAACTTATGTACACTGCATTAATGTTCAAATCATAAAACATTTTATTGGACTATACATTTCTTCATAGAAATCAGAAATCACAAAATATGCCGATTTTGAAGTCGTGTGATTACGTTGTGCGCAATTATTCTGCGCAGATTTATTTTTAGTCCAAAGGGATTTAGTCACGAAGGACTATTACTTTCGTTTTGCGATTTTGCGTCGATTCACTCTGAATGCCCGTTTCACTTTTCAAATTGTTGCCACTAAATGTATGTTATCGCTCTGCTTTTAAAAAATGAAAAATCTGCATAAATGTATGCATTATTACAGTTCTAAATAAATAGCCAAATAAATGTGAAATTCGTAACAATATTCTCTAAAACTTTAACGAATTTTTCATTAACAAACTCAAAAGATTTCAAAGCCAGCAATACCAACGTTGTACAGAAAAACATTTTTATCTCCAGCGCGTGAGAGCGTGTACCGAAATTTCTAAAGATATGCTCAATTTAAAATTATGCGGCGATATTGCTGTTGAACTGAATTTTATGGTTTAAGTGCGAAGAACATGGTATTTAACAAATAAAGGTAACACACAAAATGTTAAATAAACGTCCCTTTGGACGTAATTTAAAATCTGAAACATTTCAGATTTTTTTTTTTTTTTTTAAATTGCGGGCCCTAGCCATTTTAGGCTTTGAACACTGCTAAAGCTAGAAGCGATGGTCATTTATTATGGAAGTATCTAACAAGCGGCCATTGTTACCTCCTATGAAGGGACAGACAGTTTACATCCTTGCCTTCTTCGGGATTCGAACACAAGCCCTTCAATATTTTAGTCAGACTGATTACTCACTTTCTCGTCTGGACGGCCAGATGTGCTATGTTGAGTTAGAAACATCGTTCAATTATTATAATAATAATGCAAATGTTAACAAAAATTATCAGAAGAGTGCATTCTTGAATTAAATGTGTCACAAATTATATCATTTAGAGATATTAAAAAATAGAAGAGAAAATCTGAAAGGTTTCAGATTTTAAATTATGTTCAAAGAGGCGTTTTTTTAACATTTTATGTGTTACCTTTATTTATTAAATATCATGTTCTTCGCCCTTAAACCATAAAATTCAGTTCAAGAGCAATATCGCAAAATAATTTTAAATTGACCATATCTTTAGAATATCCGATGCACAGTCTCGCGCGCTAGAGATAAAAATGATTTTTCTGCGCAACGTTGCCATAGCTCGCTTTGAAATCCTTGAGTTTGTTAATCAAAAATTCGTTAAACTTTTACAAAATATGAAATCGATAATAAAACAAATTTCAAATTTGATCTTTCAAACGCCCATATTCGCAGTAGGATTACGCAAAATTGGATGGCTCTAGATACCGTTGTTATATCACAATGCGAGAAACGTACATATACATTTATGCAGATTCCTCATTATTTCATTTCTTCAAATATAAATAGAAGGTGATAATATTTGGTGGCAACAATTTGAAAAGTGAAACAGACATTCAGAAGGATTCGAAGCAAAATCGCAAAACGAAAACAATAGTCCTTCAAGGACAAAGCCCCTTTGGACTAATAAATATGATATTAATTAGTCTGTACCTACATTGTTTTTAAATCATTCGGTTAGATAAGCCATTTTAATTTAAAACAAATTCAAAATCTTAATGAACCGTTAAATGCAACATTTGCAGGTCACGTTAGTAATGAATGCTCTAAGGACATAAGTGCCTCTGTTCTTGTTTTATACTAACTTAATTTACGTATTTCTGGAGAGAGCAATATGTCTCAGAAAATGAGAAGAGCAAGGATAACGTAACCTTAAACTTTAACAGGTTAATGAAATTTAAAACATAACGTTATATTTTTAGTTTTGTCAAACTTTTTAACTTCATAAAATAAAAAAAATTACAAATAATAAATGCACGTTAATCCGTAACTAAATTTTACATCAGATGTCCAAAATGTATCATGCAATTCAAACATTCCCAGTCTCTCTCATTGCAAATAGCATTTTAGAATAAATGGCAAATACAACGGTAAATACAGGGCGTTTTATATTGAATGGAACGAAAAGAATAGCACAGTACTAATTCTGTCACTGATTTATTAAGTCGAAACAAATGAATTCCGAATCTACAATTATATATATTTTATCTGGCAACAACAAAAAATCTTCCGTTGACGAAATCTCCGCTAGAGGCACTGTTAATCAAATTGGCGCCATCGATCCAGGAGAAAATACTTTGTTTAGGAATACGGCAAAACGTCATCGTTTATCGTCGTTTAAAGACATTTTCGCACGAAATTTGGTAAAGAACCAACGCATCATTGCAACAGCAAAAGAAGCAGTTTCAGGACTCGGGCTATGTAACGGTGTGGTGTGTGTTACAAAAACATCTGCATTTCCAACCATACACCTTTCAGATGTCCACCGTCATTAAAACTTTTCGACAAGCCTCTGCGTAAAACTTTCTATGAGAATCTGCGAGACAAACTAGTAGATGGTTCGCGAACAGACTTGTGTTTACGGATGTTGCCACGTTTCTGGCAAAGTTAATCGCCATAATTTACCATTTTGGGGCACGGAAAATCAGCATGATGCGATGGAACGTGAGCGTGATTCTCCTAAGGCAAACGTTTTCTACGCCATTTCCAATAGTTGTGTTTTTGGTTCTTTTTCCTTTGTAGAAAAATCGATGAATGGCTGCATTTACCGAGGTATGCTATCAGAGAAGTTGTTCCCTCATCTGGAGGTGGTTCCCGCCTTCATTCTGCAACTAGGCGGTGCTCCATCACATTGCCATAAAAACAGACTATCGTAGACTAGACTAAATAGAGCCGTACCTGAACACGATAGTCTACTCCATCGGCATGATTGGCTATGCTGAGTCAAAAGATATGCCATTGCTTTGTTTACCATTGAGATGCCCAGATCTAACTCCTTGTGATTTTTGCATATGGATTGTTAAAGACAAAGTGTTTGTGCCTCCATTTCCCCAGGACTTATAGCAATTGAAACAGCGGATAGCTGAAGTGCTCGAATGAATATATATTTTCACCAACTGCATTTGTAGTTTAGTATTAAAGTATTAAGCAGGGTTACGCTTCCCAACCAGGACAGTGGTTATTGACTCTGAGTACAGTACCGAAGCGCCCGGGTTCGAATCTCGGAGAAGGAAGCATAAAACAGCGAGCAGTATTTGTGCTGTTATAAATAAACGGAAATGCAATTCTTGTAAATCTGCTCCCAAAACTGTAAAATTCTGCAAAGAATACATGTTCTGAAATTGTGGTTGGATAGATTAATGATCGCTGGCGCCGCAGTTCTGTCTAAGTTCAGCATTATTTGTCTCCCGAAAATTAAAAAAAGGCGAAAGGACTCTTTTGTTCCCATTTCGATAGACAAACCTGAATCCCTTGTTTCGGAAATCCCTTGAAAAATGTAAATTGTTTTGATCACCTATTCACGTAGTAGAATTACTGCGCACGTTACAAGGGATCGTGATTCGACGAGAAATGAGGTCAAAATTCTGTTCTTCTGCAAAAACCTTCGCCCAGAAAACTAGATTTCCACACACCCAAAAATCAAATTTTATTCGTGAAAGCAGAGTCAATCATATTGTGTTTCATCATACGATAAGAAGTGTTTAGAGTCTTAAAGAAAGAAAAAAGTCAGAACTAGTTTACCCATTTTGTGGATATTCTATCTTGCATAGTAATCGTTTCAGTAAACTTATTTTTTTATGTACTTTAAGAAGTGGGTTTGGTAAAGCAAAAAGTGAAAGCTTCACGGAGAAGAAACTGTCAGATTGATATACTGATATATCTTCATATTAGCCAGGAAAACAAGATGCATTGGTACCTCAGTACACGCCCGCTTAGAAATCCTTCCAACTTGCTACACGTCCTGTTTGAACATCAAAATATTTATTTGGTATACTACATTTGTTTCGAATACGACTAGAATTGGATGAGTCACGACTGCGTTCAGTACATTTGTTTACCTGTTTCGAAACAATACCCATGAACACTGCCCATAAACGTCATTATGCCAGCTGCTAATATTCAGTGCACAATCCGCGCTTTAACTCTGAATTTTCAAGTGATTTTGAGTTTTTTCGAGTGAAGTTTCTGTAAATCCACTAACAGTGAATTTTAGAAAAGTTAATGAGAAGAATCAGGCAATGAAGGAAATGGTTAGAATCACCACGAAGTTTACGAAAAGTAGGAAGATGCCATGCGTTGTCGGAACTTGGCAAAAGTACATCGTACCTAAGATTGTGTAAAACAAAAACGCTGTTAAATACGATAGCTTTCCGAAAGGGGGTGAGATAGATTACGAAATAAGGATCAGAGATGTTAGGGCATACTGAAAAATTGCTTTTCATCTGGACATTTATCAAGTGCACTATCAAATTCATTTATGGGGAATATATATTTTCACAAACTGCATTTTAGTTTAGTATTAAACAGCTATTAGCCCGAGTTCGAATCTTGGAGAAGGCATAAATGTTTGAAAATGTATAGTGCATTTGGGGGGCATGGAGGCACTATGAATATACGACGAATCAAAAGTCCTCTCAAGATATTGCCGGTAGAGAAAGAGGAATGGGAGACAATCATACCCGTCCCCACCCGGAGTGCTGTCTTTCAAAATTGGGGAGCGGATCACAACAAAGTCGTGCTGTCACCTGTATGGCGCCCGAGGCTTTTGCCAGCGAAAGGCGTAATCTTGCTTCCTTGCCACGATGAATTTCGCGGGTTTGCTCTATCAGAGAAGCGAGATTAGTCACAACAGGAAAACTGTTATAATAATTGCAATAGGACTTCTTTATAAGAACGGATTAATTATTTTCCCTTTATTTCTTATTGGTTTGTTTATTTGATTATGGCAAAGCACTCGAGGCCTATCCTCCTAATTGAAGAGATGCTTTCGTGGAGGACTTTTTAAGGGTAACTGGCTCGTATACACGTTGCACGCGAGGAAAACTAGGAAGACGTCCTTGCAGTCAATCCGTTCGCCGGGATTTGAACCTCGGACCGAATTACTAGTGTTCAGCGCCTTTACAGCCGCTCTGCTGCTTTTGCACTTATTTCGTACTGAAAACGTTGGTTTAGTACACGTCCAAAAATCTAGAACCCGTGGTACCACCACACAGCGTCGCCCAAGCAGATAACGTATTGACTGCAAATAGAAAGTAACATCATATCTTTGTTTATTGTGGTTGGTACTCTGCAAAACATTTATATTTTCTTTCCATAAAATTATCTTCAACAGGATATGCTTTGCATAACAAGATACTAAATCTATCAGTGTAGAAATACTTGCCTGATAAAAGATTCTCGAGTCTCTTAAAGTAGCAGAAATATGGATGTGATAGATTAATGCTTGACCCTTTCATGTTTCTTAAAAACAGAAACATAAAATGACTCTGGCATTAAATCTATGCTAAATTTTAGCATTTTTGCATTAAATCTAGAATCGTTAATTTTGTTATTTCGTTTTACACAAAAAAATTGCATTATTTAAATCTCGGTAGAAAAATGCATTGTTTTCCATTCACTAATACAGAAATTCGAAGGAAGTGTGAAATGGAATGATTAGGTAACGTTTAATAAAGCAATAAATTAAAACTTTCTTACATCAACAGAGATTGTTTTGAAGTCAAAAATAAAAACAAAACATTAAATATTTGTGATCTTATATGGAACAGTTGTTGAGAAAAGTGCATGCTTAAGACCTTAAAAACAAAATTTGCAGAAAATACAGGGTGTTTATAAAGTCCCGGACCCATTTTGATGTTTAATATCTCTTAAAATAATAAAGATAGAATAAAATTAATAACATAAATAGTTAGACAGACTCAAAAAGTTTCACGACCCTTGTCAATGAACTTCCACGTGTGCCCCCTTTGTCGCACGGAGAATATTAAGTCGATATTCAATTTCACGCCAGGTACCGGCAAGCATGTCGGCATCCACAGGTTGTAATTCTGGCTTTTAGGTCATCCATATTCGACACTCTCCTCCTGTAAACGTTGTCCTTTACAAATCCCCAAAGGAAAAAGTCCAGCGGCGTTATATCAGGTGATCTGGGTGGCCAAGGAATTGGACCTCCTCGCCCAATCCATCTTCCTGTAAAATGGTCATTCAAAAAACTACGAACGATGGTACCCCAATGAGGTGGTGCACCATCTTGTTGCAAAAAGACATGTGGCTGAAGCTCTTCTAGTTGTGGAAATACGAAGTTTTGCAACATTTCTAAGTATACGACTGATGAGACCGTCTTTTCTGTAAAAAAGAAAGGCCCAATGACTCGGTGGTGTCTCACTCGGTGGCCCAATGACTCGGACTCTGGTGTGGAAGTCCACACCACACATTAACCTTTGGGAAATCCCTTTGTACCTCACGGTATTCATGGGGTTTTTCAGATCCCCATAACACAAATAAACAAAAGAGAGAAAAATGCAATCAATAAGCGGACGATATTTAGAAAAGTACAGATATTTAGACTGGAAAATGAATTTTCTGAAATTAACCACACGCGCAGACGATATTTACAAAAGTAAAGATATTCAAACCTGAAAAGGAAAATATATAAGTTATTCCATCAATAAATGCCATAAGTTTGTTTATATCTTCATTATTTTATGAGTTATTAAACATCAAAATGGGTCCGGGACTTTATAAACACCCTGTATGATGAACACTAGTGGTGAAAGTAAACTTTCCTTTAAAGAAATTAAAAACAACAATTTTCAGAAAACGAAAGTAACTGGGTAATAAAGTCTCGACAATCAGAAAACATTAAACTCCTTTACGTTACAGTTTTATAGTTTTCCTGAATATCCTTCTAGTACACTAGAATGAAAATAATTTTATCGGGGTAGTAAAATAACAATGAATAAAAATTCATTCCAGTCCAGTTATTAAGATTTAGACTTTTACAATAACTTCTCCTTTCCGTTTCCTCACCAGAAATGTAAACCAGTTAGAGAGTATTTAAGCTGAGGATTTTTGGATTGTGAAACAGAGAATGTTTCTGCTTCTTGAGGCCACCTTACTAGATTTAGCCAGCTCCGATCATACTGTAATTCTTCGGCTTTGCATTTAATTGTTATGCCGGTGGGAAGTTTTGAGCCGACTTAGAATTTAAAATAAATTGTGTAGCCTTTGGCTTAGTTTAACTCTTGAATTTGACTATTACTTTAAGTTATATCGTCACAAGTGTTGGCTGATTTTGTAAGCACGAGACATGCCTTTTATGCTCAAGTTCTGATTTGATAAAAAGGTTATTTTAACCTTTTCAAATATGCGACGTTCACTTCAGACTCAGCGATAATTCGCTGCCTATCTGTGAGGAGTTTGATGCTAGTTTATGATACCAAAGACAGTCAAATTCTGTAAATTATATTATTCCAACTGATTCTTTTTTACTCTTACGCTACGAAGAAAGACCTAATGAAATATAAATAATTCATGCAGAAACTGAAATTTTTCAAAATATTTCTATAACTGATTTTCTAACACAATTCTGCATATTCGGGATAAAATCCACCTGTTTTAAAATAGTTTATTTAATTTTAGAATGCATTCAGCAAAATTATAGCGATTATTATAATTTTCGGAGCAAGAAACATGAAAAAGAAAATAAGCCCCACTTTCCTCTTGGGTGTTAACTACTTAACCATAAAGTCACGCACAGAGGAATGCGATATTTCCTTACAAAATAACTTCGATGGTTTGTGTTGCTGTGACTTACTTATCTTACTTGCCTGGCAATAACATCAGAAGAAACCCACGAATTCTTCCTCGTAAGGACTGCAAGATTGCGCCTCTCGTTGGCAACAGCCTTGAGCACCATACAAGTGACAGTACGACTTTGCTCGGTTCCACCCCCCAATTTTTATAGAGAGCATTCCGGGGGACGGGTCCCAGGGTTCCCCTACCCCAACCCCTGGAGAGGACTTTCGACTCACCGCATATTTAGAGTCACTATACATTTAGAAACATGCCTTCTCCGGGATTGGAACCCGGGCCCTTCGGTGCGGCAGTCAGCGTTGGTAACCGCTATCCCGGTTGGGCGGCACTCGGATGGTTTTCTCCGGCTTGACACGTCGGTCTCATAGCTCCATTCCAATGTTTTGTTATTTTCATAAATAAATCATTTCTAAATATATAAGAAAAGCATTTCTAATGACCTGTATTATGCATTTCGGTCCAGGTTTATTCACGACAACGTTCTTCGTTCGCAATTATTTTTTGCATATTGGGTTGTCAGGACTATTGTTCTAGTTAATTTTGCAAACATAACTGGAGTCCTGAACAAGAAAAGGGAGCTTACTCAAAGCTATGTTCGCGTGTGCGTCGCACAGACAACACAAATAAGAAGGGGTTAACTTTACCCTTTATTTCTGACAGCGTACAAGCGCTCCCGCACTTCGGGATACAAAGACCAACACTTTTGGTCTAAAACGCAGAAAATAAGAAAATAAACTAACTTAACTAAATAAGAACTAAGATGCTTTACGGAGAATAGTAACGCCAAGATTGACCCTTTACTACTACGTATGTAGTGAGCAGAATGCAAAGACTACAATATGTCTTCAAATATCAGCGAGAACTAAGTTCTGGCCTTAAAGGCAGACAACGAAAATCACACGCGTAGTAAAAGCCGCGAGAAATCTGTCTCTTTCTCTTCTCTCTTGGCGAAAAGCCGTGTCTTAAATACTTCTACAGTTTGCAACCTTATTTGCATAGACTAAATCTATTCGCTCTTATTCTGGCCGGAAATGGAAAATAAGAGAAGGTAGTTACAGGATGATTAATTGTTTAAGGCAGAATATGCAAAGGCTACTTGCCTAAGAGAAGTATGCCTTCGTGAGGAATTTTCTTAGGAAAACTGGTTCATATTATTTACGTTACACAGGAAAATGCCAAAAAGGCTCCACTCTACCAACTCATTTGCCGGGATTTGAATCTGGATCGAACTATTAGTATACAGTTATCTTACTCATTAAACCATTGGTGGACCATTTTTATTTCTAAGGCTTTTCAAACACTTAAAAATGGCTGTTACCCATTTTTAAGTGTTTGAAAAATTTAGATTTATTAAAACTGCCAAATTTCAAAACTATGTTTAAACTTTTCAAAATTAGGTTTGCATTAGTTTAAGTAAAATGGTTTTTGCAAACTATTGTTGTATTGATTACTATTTATATATAAATATTGAATTGATTTTGGCAGATTTCATGCGTTTCAAGCAAGGATTCAGGCCTCTGTAAGGCAGACCTTGCATTTAAATATATATGTGAAACGTGCAGAAATTCTTGCGTGACATAGATGATTAAAAAAAAAAGTTTATAAATTCGTAAAGAGACTTGATCAATTAATTTGGATTCTTGACTTCTGATACGCAATGCTTACAGTTAATCGGATTTTTCAGTGAAGGCATTTTGATAATGAAATATTGTTGTTAATGCATAGTATTTATTTTCTTACCATGTTTGCTTCAACGATAAAAATTTGACAAACGTGATTTTTTATCGCTGTGTAATTTAATTAATCAGTAGCTAGAATTCCTGTTGTTTTTTACTTCCTTTTATTTTTCTGATAAGAAAAAATTCTCTAATTTGCGTAATGCTTGATAAGCTTTCAAAGGGCAAAGATCAAAGAAATGGCTTTTTATAAATGTTTTCTTACTTTGTTTTGGAAACATCATAGACTGTTTTACGCAGACGAAAATTCCTTCAATATTCGCATTGTGTTAAAGTTGATTTTGGTGAGTGTTTTGTATTGTGATATTATGGAGAATTTTTTATAATTAATTTTATGTTAGTACAGAGAAGCACTTAATGTTTTTTTAATTCGTCATCATTATAGAAGCTTTCTTATTAGACAGTTAATTTTCATTATGGAAGATTCTTCCCTAATCAATTTTTTAGATACATTATATAAGAAAGTTTTAGAGTAGTAAGTTTTGTCTTAAGAAGTGTTTTTAATGATGTAATTATGCTGTACCAAAATACAAATGCTTCTAATTATGTGCATCGTTAGTGATGAAATAAATTTGCAGTATTATTCAGAAGTCTCAAGTTCTGATATGCTTTATTTATTAAAAGAAACTATATAATAGGAAATTATGATTTAGTAATTGCTTGCTTATAAAACTCAAGTGTCTGCTGTGAATGCAAGTCGCAAACTGGAAATCTGCTATTTTAAAGTTTTCCGATTACTTAAACATAGAATTGAGAATATTTTTCAAACATTTCACAGTTTCTAAAAATTATGTAACGAGACTTAACATCCATTGATTGGTTATTAAGTTTTCTCATGATCAGACATTATTTATTCTCCCTCGTCATTTATATTATGTATGTATGTGACAACGAAATATTTTTTTTAGTTTTCCGCATGCTTAACTGAACCAGCTAAAAGCAAACATTAGCCCTTTTGGATAGCTGATATTAATTAGTCTCCATTTTCAATTTCGGACTAATACATTTTATAAAAATAACTTGCCGTATATTAAGTATTTAAGATTCTATTACTACATTGTAGCGTTCCACCAGCGACCGAGTGGTTAAGATTGCTGAAAACCGATGGGTTTAAATTATGGGAATTAGTATTTGAATTCTGACGAAAAGGCTGTCAGCCTGGATTTTTTTTTTTTTTTTAGTCCAAAGGGGCTTTGTCCCTGAAGGACTATTGTTTTCGTTTTCGCACTTTGCGTTGATTCACTATAAATGACCGATTCACTTTTCAAATTGTTGCCACCAAACATGATCGCCTTGTACTATATTTAAACAAATTAAATAATGAAGAATCTGCATAAATGTATGTGTATTTCTCCAAATGTGATAAAACAACGGTACCTAGAATCATCCAGTTTTGAACAACGTACGTTTCCACCCGAATATGCACATCTGGAAGCCCAAATTTGGAATTTTTAATTAATGGCTACACTCTAGGGGGGGAATTATCTCCGAGGAACTGTGTATCGGGAATTCTAAAGATATGCTCATTTTAAAATTATTTTGCGATATTGCTGTTGAACTGAATTTAATGGTTTAAATGCGAAGAACGTGATATTTAATAAATAAAGGTAACAGACAAAATGTTAATCTTTATTTTTAATCTTTTCAGCGTATTCCGATGCTTGAAAAAGAATATATTTGAATTTTTGGTGTTTCATAAAATACATTGTTTGAATCACTTACGCTTGCTTATTCAAGGTTCACAAAGGTTCAAATAAGCTAAGCTTAATTTTTTTTTTTTTTTACTACACACACACACACACACGTTTCGAGAGCATTTGGGCTAACGCTCCTTTCGGCTAAGAATATTTTAAAACGGCGTATCTTTAGAATTTCCGATAGGCAGTCTGGAGATAAAAATGTTTTACTCCGTACAGTATTGCGACTGCTGGCTTTGAAATCGTTAAGTTTTTAATCGAAAATTCATTAACGTTTTACAAAATAAGAAATAGTAAAAATATGAATTCGTGTGGTGAAAATAGGAAATATAAAACAAATTCGAAATTCAAAATTCGGGCTTCCAGGTTCCCATGTTCGAGTGGAGAACTGCGTTATTCAAAATATGATGGTTCTAGGTATCGTTGGTTTTTCGTGATGAGAGAAACATGCATACATTCATACAAATTCTTCATTATTTAATTTCTTTAAGTATAATACAAGGCGATAATATTGGGTGGCAACAATTTGAAAATTGATTCAAAGCTTTTAGTGATTCGGCGCAAAATGCTTTTCTCAGACTAATAGGCCTTCTGGGCTAACGCGCGTTTGAGCTAAAAAGGAAACTTTCTTTCAGAAGCAGTTGTAGAAAAATATAATCAGAATTTTGGTTTATAGTATATTCTTCGTTTTAGAGAAAAATAAAGTATGCTCGAATAATTTTCTTCATTACTTACTATGCTTGAAAATTTTGATCTTATGGAATATTGCGATTGCATAATTTGTGTCGTAATCCTACACAGTATAAATAGTTACTGCTAATCATTCAACTTGTATCCCCGCTGTAATCAACACCAGTCTTGGTTAGGACGTAAGAGTTCAGAAAGACATCTAAAACAAACAGCTTTGCACTTCACTGACCGCTCGGTAATGATAAAAATTTAGTTTTCCTTGCTCGCGGAGCCATGCATGGTTTTAGATAATCATCTAACCGTTACCAGAGTTTCATTTCCGTGACTCCAACCGTAACTGCACAGCCTTTAAAAAAACAATGAACGGACGATTAACTTTCTTAATCGTCTAGTGCCGTCTCTTCATGTTGAATTTAGATCATCTGTGATATTTCGCAGAGATAACTGTGAACATCTATATTTGAATTATATCTCTGTTTTACCTTTCTTTAAATATGTATATTGTTTTGAACTTATACTCTTCCCCCTACCGGGAGTGATTTTCATGGCAGAGATGCACTATGTTTTTTCACTGTAATAACAAAAATGAAATATACTCTCTGTGTATTATATCTCCAAGAAACTTTGTAGTTTTGTCGCCAATTTAGGCTAAACTTTCTTCAGTAGTAAACTACTTATTATGACAACCCTTTTGCTTCCATCTCTTAATACGTACTTGCATTCCAGTCATTTGGTTTTTAAAATTTTAAGGCAAGTTGGTTAATTTTTGCTTACTAGTTTGATATAAAAAAAAAATTAAAAAAAATCTGAAATGTTTCAGATTTTAAATTACGTCCAAAGGGACGTTTATTTAACATTTTGTGTGTTACCTTTATTTGTTAAATACCATGTTCTTCGCACTTAAACCATAAAATTCAGTTCAACAGCAATATCGCAAAATAATTTTAAATTGAGCATATCTTTAGAAATTTCGGTACACGCTCTCACGCGCTGGAGATAAAAATGTTTTTCTGTACAACGTTGGTATTGCTGGCTTTGAAATCTTTGAGTTTGTTAATGAAAAATTCGTTAAAGTTTTAGAGAATATTGTTACGAATTTCACATTTATTTGGCTATTTATTTAGAACTGTAATTAAAATTCCTTTTTATTTTCCCGTGCAACGCACGCAGACGATTTTTGAAGAGAAAGCTACGTAAAAAAAAAAAAAAAACATGCATACATTTATGCAGATTTTTCATTTTTTAAAATTTAATGCAGAGCGATAACATTTAGTGGCAACAATTTGAAAAGTGATACGCCGTTTTTGTGTTTCCGACGCAAAATCGCAAAACGAAAGTAATAGTCCTTCGGGACTAAATCCCTTTGGACTAATTACTACAGTTTTTAACTTTAATTTTATGGATTATTACTTTTAAATTTCTTTTGATTTTTTAAAATTTGTTCTTGAATCTACTTTTGTTTTTACTTTTGTATTTGAAATGAAAAGAGAGTGTAGGGGATATGTCTTCTAAAGTAAGCGTCTCGTTCAGATTAATTGCGTTCTTAGTGAAAAAATTTTAATCTTAGAGATTATTTGCTTTTTAACAGGATTCTTTTGGTTTAGTGACTGATATCTTTATTTTGATTGAGTATCAATTAGCGATTTGAATCTAGCAAATAATTTGACTCTTACTTGGAAGTAAGATGAAACACTCTCTCTTATTTTAGTTACTGTTAATTGATGATAGATTGGTTTATCCCCTTGATAAGTCGATTAATCTGCTATCAATAACAATAACTGGTTTTTCAATACTTAAAAAGTTTCTTTTGATTTTGGCATTTTTGAGGTTTAGTTTTTCCTTAACTGAGTTTAAAGCAAGGAGGACTGAAACTTCTATAAATTTGTTTAAATTCTGAAAAATACTTTTTCAATGTTTTTAAATTGAATTTCTGTTGCTTGGAGATGTAATATGGAGAGTTTTCTTTTTATAAAATACATACAGGATATTCACATTGTCTTTTTTAAACAATAACACTGTTGGTATTTTCGTGAATGGTGATTTTTTGACGTTACCGATAATGATAAATAAGCATTTAGATTTTTAGTTAGCATTAATTTTATTCGAATATTGAGTTAAAAACACTCGAATACACTTTCGTCTGATTTATGACACAGATACACGCATTTCATTCTCATTAATAATGGCAAGCGATCAAACAATCTTGAAAGTTTACCTACTTCAAGAATGAATTTCACCCGAATAGCACTTTCCAACCGAAAGAACAACCCAGAAACGGAAATTGAAAGTAAATATGTTCATAATAATATAAATATAAAGAATAATAATGCTATAAATTGCAAAGCCAAAAATTATTACATTCTCTTCACCCTGTCATTTCGGAATTTATATCCTTTAACAAAGGGCCCACCAGTCACCGAGCGGTAAAATCGCTCAACAACCTTTAACTATAAAATGAGTAAAATAGCTTAGAATAACATCGACGACTTACGGTGGAACTTAAGAATTGTTACAGTAAATTCAAAAATAAAAGGTAGTGCTGGACTAACAATTTAAGTTAAGGCTAACTAGGCTGACTCAGCAACTTAACCCAGCGTGATACTTATTTAAATGGCTAAAAGGGTGTATCAACATCTCTATGTAACAGCAAGGACAGACTCGCAACGTACTCTGGCTAGCGAAAACACGCTCTGAATAAACTACCAGATTCGCCCGTTTGAATACTCACTTCACATCACTTTAAATTTGCATCCTGGCAAGGAAATGCGAGGGGAAGATGAGATGTTCAGGAAAGGTACCCAATTTAAAATAAACTGTTATGCAAAATAAGGGAACTCTGCATCCTGATTGACCAATTCTCTTCAGATTTGAAGCGAGTTTTCCTTTGAAAATCGTCCACGAAGGCATTGTTTCCCTTAAGCAGATACCCTCGTACGCTTTACCATAATCAAATAAACCAAACCAAACCAAACCAAACCAACCTTCTTCAGACTCATTATTTGACGAAACATCTGTGAATTCAGTTTCAGATGTGTTATCTAATTCGTTTGCAGAACTGATGACGCGAGGATTTTTTCTATTATTTCGTAACTCGTAATTTCCCTTGGACTTTTATAATCTCTTAAATCTCAAAAATCAGATTTTTGAGTTAAATATCTTCTTGAGTAAAATCCGTTCATTTCAAACACCTGGCTGTATAATCTTGAAATTGTATCCACACCATTCTGCATGTATTTATGCCTTCAAACAAAAGATCCTAGTTTAAAATTAAAAGTCTAGTTTAATATCTCCTTAAATTTTAGATTTTGGCACTTATATTTACTGAAAATTAAACTAAAGTCATATGCAGCTTCTAAAAGAGGAAATATAGTTTTTACTCTGATATTTCTTCCTCTTGCATACTTTTCCTTCTAATTTTTTCAGCATATGATTGAGAAACGTCTGATTTCCAGTAACAATGTAAAATGTATGCACAAAGAGGAAAGAGATTTTGTGCGAGTTGTAAGGTATTTCTCCCGCCTTCTTAGCATGCCTCCGTGGTGTAATGGTCAGCACATTCGGCGCGTATTCGAGACGTCCGAGGTTCGAGTCCGGGCAGGTGCATTGCTCATTTCTCACTTTTTTTTTCCTATGGAGTTTTGTTCAAGACAAAGTGTTCGTGTCTCCATTTCTCCAGCAACTGAAACAGGGGATAACTGAAGTGCTCGAGTTATTAACGAAGGATATGCTATCAAGAGTGTGGTAAAAACTGGAATACCGCATAGATATTTGCCTTTTCACAGGAAGGGAACATATAGAACATCTGTAGAAACTTTGATAACTATGGTTTCACTAGAAATTTGATTTATCAAGATAAAATAATTACAGTGTTCGCAGGTTTACTTACTTTCTTTTTCTCCCATTAAGTACAAAGCACCCTATATGTTTCTTTATGACTGGGTTAAAAAAAGTTCGCTTTCCTTAAAAAATATTCGTATATATATATATTTTTTTTAAGTTGAATTCTCAAGGTTGGAAGATCTTTCTTCTTGGACAGATATTTCTTCTCATAAAGAGATTGCTCTAGTGTGCTTTGCCATAATTTTGTAAATATAATTAAGTCTAAATGTGGATTGTTATTTTATTTTTATTTATTTGTATTCAAGCTATGCAATAGAAATAATGATTGAAGGCAATTTAATTGGTACTATTGTAAATATTGTTGCGTGCGTACGGGTTCGTTATATATTGAGTGCACAAGTCGTTAAAAAGTTAACAAAAATTTATTCTTTCCGCAAGAAATAAATTAAAATGCTGAAATATTTTTTCACAGATCTTCGCACAATATCACAATATCTCAAACGTGTAGCAAAAACTCAGTTCAAAACAGATAAAATAATTCTATCTCGCAGCGAAATCGCTACAATCAATGCAGCAGTTCGCTTTTTACAGCTACAACTACAACTACAACAGCAACAACAACAACTGAGATGAGGCGCTTCAACTCGGCCTTTATAAGCTTTTCAATTATCAGCAGAAAAATCACGATTTTTCTAGACTTTTTTGGATGGCAACAGTAATTACGAGATATTTACCTATTAAGCACCAAATGCGCGCGCTCTTTCATTTTTATTGTTATTTTTTTTTCCTCGACGCAGCTTTCTCTTCAAAAATCGTCCGCGTTGCACGGGGAAATAAAAAGGAATATTAATTACAATTCTAAATAAATAGCCAAATAAATGTGAAATTCGTAACAATATCATGAAAAATATTTTTCAGTTTACTTTCTCAGCTAACTTTCGAAGAGCGATAAAAATTCAGAATTTTCAAAATAGTTTCATAAATCGATATTGATGTTATTTTTCGTGGAAAGCCACAGTAAAATCTATCGATAGCCATTATGTTGCAAACCTAATGTAAATATGTATCCTGAAGTATATATGTTAGGCGAAACTTCTTTGCAAACTATATTTATTCCCTTTTTTTCTAATTTTGCAAAGACATTATCTTTTCTACAGACCCGCATTAAAGTTTGCAATTACGGTATTCCTTTGTATACGCGAGCAAATAGATTCAGATTTCCCCAATTATGCTAAATTTCGAACAATACCTAACGCTATATATACCGTAATGTTTGTGTAGCATAATAAACATAGTAAAATTAATTAATGAATTATATACAGTAAGCTAATATTAGGTAAACCATGTCAGATGGTTGACACAGGCTGACGGATTCCCACGCCGCTGGTCCGGGTTCGGATAATAAGTAGGGAATAAACGTTTGTGACTATAGTATCTTTGCGGTGTGAGGACACTCAAACTTTATCGGGTGACCCTTTCGATAGATTAGTTACAACACCCTTGGATTCTATCCCTGGGGATCACTTTGTAAGGTTTATCCTAAGTTTATTAACAGTTATTTTAAGTTTTGTATCTTTCCTATCTTATTCTAATTTCAGCTTACAATTTCCTGCCAGAATGTAAATTCAGAAACGCAGTTAATGCAAATGAGAAAGAGTACTATTTAAGTCGTGACTTTACCGACTTCGAGAGAGAGAGAGATAGTCTGATTCCCTGACTAGCGCGCGCTTGCCTTCTGGCTACGTCTCTTTTAGCTGTTACTACGCTCGGTCATACCTTAAGCCCTTGCTTGACTTCGCCGATCTAATTTCACTTAACGGCCAACTAGTTAGATTCTGATAGCTTCGGCTATATCTTTCAAATAGCTTAGTTAAGCTAGTTTTAGTTTAAACTATTATTATTTTTCCTAGCCCGAGTGGCGGCTTTGTGTAAAGTTCCAAGTAGAAACTCATTGTAAATATGCTGAAAAATAAAGGGTTATAAACTCTTTTTAAGTCTTACGTGTTCTGTTCACACACTTAAGCGATTATTCGCTTGTTAGTGTTGGTGGGTTTCTAAGTTAGAAGTTTACATTTAAATAGTAATACCCCATCAGAACTGGGATGCAGCTTAAGAAGATAGTCTTCATATGATTCGTCTAAATTAAATAATACACATTTATCCAGCTTTAGCTAAAGTACTAATAAGGTTGCTGTAGGTGGCGCATACAGCTTAAGAAAGATAGTCTTCATGTGATTCGTCTAAATTAAATAATACACATTAATGCAGCGTTACCTAAAATACTAATAAAGTTGCTGTAGGTGGCGCATACAGCTTAAGAAGATAGTCTTCATATGATTCGTCTAAATTAAATAATACACATTAATGCAGCGTTAGCTAAAGTACTAATAAAGTTGCTGTAGGTGGCGCATACAGCTTAAGAAGATAGTCTTCATATTATCAGGACTTAGCATTCTGTGTGTATTCTTTGAGAACATGGTAAATTCTGTAAAGGGTTCTTATCCTTACGTTCTAAGTCCTGAACTGGAACAGGGAGCGGAAGGTACGCTATGTTCTGATGTAACTGCTGGGCTGGAGAATAACTGCACGTGAAAGGGATTTGAAATCCTCTTTTATTAAATCACTAGTAATTACAAAACTTCCCAACTTGGAAGAGATACAGAAAGTAAAAGACCGCACTTGGGTCTTAACGTAACAATCAAATAAATTTAAATAAATTAAAATATAACTTAAATTAAACTTTGCTTCGCAGAGCAATTCGCGGAAGTTGGCCTCTACCGAAAAGGGTGCGTAGCAAGGTATACTAAATACTACCGCACTTTAATTTATTTTACAAAGCAATCACGTAGTAAGCACTATGGCTTATAAATTTAAACTGCTAGCTGGTCAGGCGAACGTTGAGCAGCGTGACCGTGATCTGAGGCAAAGCTCTCACACACCGAGAGGTTTTTACCTCTGGCTTAAATAGTGCTTGGCTGAACTTCAAAAATTAGCATAAGCTAAAACGCGCGCTTCTTCTGACAGGAAGTTGAAGCAGAGAGGAGATAGAAAAGATTTAAATTAAAATAAACTTGGTTAGTTTAACTAAAACCTTACAATATGATTCGTCTAAATTAAATAATACACATTAATGCAGCGTTAGCTAAAATACTAATAAAGTTGCTGTAGGTGGCTCATACAGCTTAAGAAGATAGTCTTCATATGATTCGTCTAAATTAAATAATACACATTAATGCAGCGTTAGCTAAAATACTAATAAGGTTGCTGTAGGTGGCGCATACAGCTTAAGAAGATAGTCTTCATATGATTCGTCTAAATTAAATAATACACATTAATCCAGCGTTACCTAAAATACTAATAAAGTTGCTGTAGGTGGCGCATACAGCGTAAGAAGATAGTCTTCATATGATTCGTCTAAATTAAGTAATACACATTAATGCAGCTTTACCTAAAATACTAATAAACTTGCTGTAGGTGGCGCGTACAGCTTAAGAAGATAGTCTTCATATGATTCGTCTAAATTAAATAATACATATTAATGCAGCGTTAGCTAAAGTACTAATAAGGTTGCTGTAGGTGGCGCATACAGCTTAAGAAGATAGTCTTCATATGATTCGTCTAAATTAAATAATACACATTAATCCAGCGTTACCTAAAATACTAATAAAGTTGCTGTAGGTGGCGCATACAGCTTAAGAAGATAGTCTTCATATGATTCGTCTAAATTAAATAATACACATTAATGCAGCGTTAGCTAAAGTACTAATAAAGTTGCTGTAAGTGGCGCATATTTTTGTAATGAATGAAACCTTTATTCTTTTGACGTCCATTTATATTAGGTTGTAGTAAATCACGGGTAAGGAAGCACAACTATTGTATAGCTTATAAAAGGGTTCTGTTTAGTTGTAGTAACAGTTATTTTAATTTTTGAGCCTTTCCTGAATTCTCTTATTTTCCCTCGCATTTCTTGGGCAGGATGTAAATTAAGCAGGTTAACGAGAGTATTTAAGCAGTTGAATACATGAAGTTAGACAAAGCGTGATTTTGCTAGTGAAGCGCATGTTTGCTATTTTGTCCTCCAGCTGTTAATCTTAGTAGCGGCTTAGTAGCTAGGCAGTCTGGCCGTCTAGTTAGTATATTGTCGGTGTAGGTTTCTGAATCAGCCTGTTAAATTAAATTGAATTGTGTAGTCATAAAGCAGTAACAAATGTAACCGCGCCATTTCGTCCAGACATAAAAATGTCACATTTACGTATTTTTGTCTCCAGTTTTGAAATGAAGGGCAACAACAATTATAATCAATTTAAAAATGCTGCTTGTCCTTCTTTTTGTTATTTAATAATAGTAAAAAAAAAACTAATAAAATTAAATCTTTTCAAAGCGCATTGCCTTTGCTTTTAAAATAAATCTCAAACTGGTTGAAAGAAAACTTCAGTCATATAAAACCAACTGCAAATAACAAATAGTATAATAAATACATTTTTCAACTTTCGGTAGAAGGCAATGAAATAAAAAAAAGGGGGGGCGAGGACTGTGGAGTGAAAATTGTCTTTCAAGTAATATTAAATGCAATCCTGAAGCCATTCTAAACGCCAGAAAAATTGCTTTAATTAATGTAATATTGACTTATTATTAGAACTATAAACTTTATAATTTACGATTAAATGCTTTTTTTCTTTCTTATCGTTTTTACGAATGCGGTTACTATTTGGAAACAAAATTCAAGTGTTAAATTATACTCATTTTGAGACAGATAGAATATAATTTATTTAGTAGTTCTGCATAATCTCAGTTTTATGAAATTCGTTCTCTCTTTGCCTAAGGAAGTGCTCGTTAACTTTTCGTAATGAAGCCACATTACCTGAGAGTGCATCTTAGGTGATTCCAGTGCACTGGTGAAAAGAGATTTCAGAAATGTATAGCAACGTTTACCATAATTGCATCATAAAGCAATATGAGATGCATGTAACTTACTAAGTTGAATATTTATTTCTGTTGTACTCTTAATCCAACGTTTGTTTAGTTCGTCGTTATTGATCTAAAGAAAATGATAAATGATAAAAAGAAAGCGAGCGAGGTAACGTAAATCATCAACATTCTGCTACTTTTTGGAATGTAAGTATCAGTATGGAAATAGTAGTAATGCTTAGCTTCAGGTCAGATGTTTTTTCAGTTATCTACATATGCCCTAGGGGCAGAACTTCGCTCATCTTGAATACGACTTAAGAGCAGATTTTTCATTTGTCTAGAATACCACCTAAGGTCAGATGTTTTAGTATGTCAAATGTTTTTCACTTACTTAAAATACTATATAAATTTCTTAGTTTGAGAACTTCTGTCTACAGCACTAAGTTTTCTTTCTTTATTTATTTCAGGTTGCCAACTGCAATAACAGAAGATGGAACGTAATATTCCTGATGTTAGAGACATTTTCGGCCGTTATACTGCTGATTCTTCAAATAAGGCCAAGCAGGAATTACGATCTTATGACTATTCTCCTCGCAGTCGCAGACGATATGACTATATGGAAGATTATGAAAATCATACATCAAACCATAGCTATCACGTTCCTGAAAATCGATCAAACATAAGTAGCGGGAATAAGAACAGCAGAAATCGACCTTCCAATTTTGACGATTTTTCCGAACCACTAAAGCAAAATAAAAAGACAGATGACAGTCAGAAGAATGCTAATTCCAAGAGCAAAGATTCAGCTCATTATTCCAATAGGACCCTAACTGAAAGGGATATTCGACACCTCGAACGCCATTTATCTATGAAGAAGACTATTCGAAAGCAGATTAGTCGCAATTTAGCCCAAGCCTTTGTGGATGATCCAGAACTGGTACTTAAAGATTCGACTAATCCTGTCACAAAGAATATTAATAAAGTGTCGAATGATCGCACTTTTACACTCACGCGTGCGAAAGTGTCAAAATCTGAGCAGAATGTTCTCGATCTCCTCAAGGACAATGAACCTGATTCTGGCCACTGTAGCACAGACAATCCCAATAGTTCCGACGATGATACGCAAGAGCAAACGAAACAACGCCATCACATAAAAACTCCTGACATACAGTGCAGTAACAACAGAGTAGTGCCGCCCGAGAACAGGAGTAAAATGGAACAACCGTGCAAGGACGAAGGAAAGTTTTCTTTTTGGAAGATGTTTTCGGTTAAAAACCGGGGCAAACGATGATTAAATTAGTTTATTTCGAATGAGATTAAATTAGTTTATTTCGAATGACTGATGGATGAAGAAAGCAGATTGAGCACATTTGCCGAACGTGATGCTTATACATACATAGTTACTAAACTTTGCGTTATCTGTGATAATCCATGAATGGGATTTCGATGCATTTTGCTAGTGGAATTATATTGCTTTGCAAAAATATGAGTATACCTTCGCATATATTGGAAATTAAATATATTTTTAATCCTAATATCACTAACAATCGTCCTTTAAATAATATACATATCAGTTCTTAACAAAAGAAAGATACTTTTCGTAAGAAGTATTTGCAGTCCCATCACATTTACCCTATTATCGTTTACTAATGCGTATTCAAATAAGTCTAATGAAAATTTCGAAATGCACACGTATTTTATTTGTAATGCGCAGATTGTCTTTAGCTGTCATGATATTGATTAGGGTACGACGCGCAACATAAATACAATCGCATTCATCTTACTTATTTATTAAATTCATGCTAACGAACTTTAAATCTTCATACTTGAATTTTAGTGTAATTAAAAAAAAAGTGCTCGGGCCGTAAGTTGTAAAGGTAAAACAATTTTCGTCTTAAACTATTAATTAAATAATTTATCAAGTCTGTGAAAGACTAAAATCTGGAATTAATCGTAAGAGGATGAAAAATTAAAATATTAACAATAATAAAATGTATTCATTGGATAGTTCCTCAAGCAAATGCGAACACAAGCAAAGCAAAATTATTTTGTGATATTGCTGTTGAAATGAATTTTATAGTTTAAGTGCGAAGAACATAGTTTTTAATAAATAAAGGTAACATACAAAATGTTAAAAAACGCTCCTTTGGGCGTAATATAAAATTTGCAGGCTTTCAGATATTTTTTTTTATTCCTCACATATGTTTGTTCATCTGATAGGTTAAAATTTTTCATTCATTTGCCTTTTAACTTTCCTATTAAATAATCATATATATCATCTCGCGCAATTATGCGTATTTCGTATATAATTTTGTGCTTAAAAATTGCCTGTTTAAAAGAAAGCTTAATCAATGAAAGACAGTAAAACTGTACCGCATTTGTACGTTACATCAAGGTATACTCTGAAAATTATTAATTTATTTTGGATTGATAAAAAACTGCGCCCCGCAATGGAATAAAAGGATTTTGTATCGACTTGTTGCAATTCTGATTTTAATGGTGAAAAATCAATTCTAAAATTGAAGAAGATTTTAAGAAAATTCTAGACTTGAAGAATATTTTAAGAAGCAGACACTATTTTATGCTTAGTAGTCTAGGTTTTTATGAAGTATGAAATGTTTTTGTTATCTGTAGTCTACTCAGTGTAAGATTATTGTCATCATTTATATCATTAAAGTTTAATAGTGGATTAAATAATACTAATTTAAGGATATAAGTGTTTATGTATTCATTTGATAGGTTTAGTTATTTTAACTGTGTACACTTTTATAGAAAATAAACTTTTTAATTTGAGTGTTTCCTCCTTGTCGAGTATAGCAAAAAAAGAAATGCTAAAGAATTTAGGAAGGTATTAAGATAAAAAACCAAGTAATAAAACTGTCAGTTTTAAATCTCAATAAATGTACTTAAATGAGAGCAAATGAAAATATTGTTAGAATATTATATGTATATACACGAAATAAGGTATATCCTCTATATAGAAAAAGAGATTCTTTGTTGTAATGCAGAAAAAAGCAGATACATAAAAAATGTATTTGCTTAGAATGGCTATGGAAATATTCTTACGGTAAGTGAAAAATCATTTATGTTTTAAAGGAAAATTCTTGAAGTTACCTACATACAGTGTCTCACAAAAGTGATGGGACAATTGTGCTTTACAAAAGGAAACTGTGGTAAAATAAATTAAAAAAACATGTAAAAATTTTTTGTGGGTGTGTTTAATACTTAAATTTAGTAACAATTATTACATAACATACATTTTCTCAAAATATTAAAATGCTAATTAATTAAAAATACAGTTGTTTAGAACGGAGCAAAAAATGGCTCACATAAGTGATGGGACACTTACTTTTCCGCCAAATATTTATCCAAAAATGTTACTTTTTAAAAGGTTTTAATATTTTATTGGATTTCCTTTTACTTTTAAAACATGATTTAATCTTCTTGGGATGGATTCGAATAATTTTTTGTGATTTCTGTAGTGATTTTACCCCACTCTTCTTGAAGCACCGATTTTAATTGTTGTTTTGAAGAAATGGTGTGTTTGCGAATTCTTGATTCCAATTCTTGCCAAATATTCTCTATGGGATTTAAGTCTGGAGATTGTGGTGGTGTTTTTATTATTTCAGGACAGTTATACAGCAGCCAGAGTCTAACGTTCAAAGCAGTGTGCTTGGGGTCATTGTCCTGGTAGAATTTAAAATCGTTATGAAGGTTCAATTTTCGTGCTGAAGATTTCAAATTTTGATTTAATATGCCAATATACTTGTACTGATCCATTATACTGTCAATAAAAACAAGATTACCAACTCCAGCGAACGACATACACCTCCATACCATAACTCCTCCTCCACCATGTTTTACTGTTGGCACCAAGTTCTGTTTGCGAAATTCTTCCCTGGGTTTTCTCCACACCAAGATTCTACCGTCAGAACCAAATATATTAAATTTACTCTCATCAGCAAATATAACTTCATTCCAGTAATCAAAATTCTTATTTATGTTGGATTTTGCGAAAGCCAGTCTGAGTTTTCTATTCTTTTCACTTACGAAGAATTTTTTCCTGGCTGCTCTACCGTGATATCCAGTAGATCGAATTACTCTTCTAATAGTCTCAGGATTAACAATTACTCCATATAATGCTTGTAAATCAGCAGCAACTTTAGGAGCACTCATTCTTGGATTTTTTTTAATATTTCGAACGATAATTCGCTTTATTCCATTGGATAGCTTTGATGGTCGGCCAGGTCTTCTTTTATCCTGAATCATATGATTCTTTTTATATCGTTTAATGATATTGAAAACTGTTGAATGACTCAAGTTAACTGTTTCAGCAGTTTCTCTAATAGATTTTCCACGTTCAATATGCAAATTAATAACTAATTTTCGAATTTCAGGCAAAGTTTCTTTTCGTTTAGCATTCATGGCTGCACAGAGCTAAAAAACACAAAAATTCCAAAACAAACTGGAAAGAAATAATGCAGACGATTTTATAAATTATTGCCAATTGCTTTTGAGTAAAAATAAAAACCCCAAAAAATATTTTTAGACGATTTTTGTTGCATAGTCTAATGGTGTCCCATCACTTATGTGAGCCATTTTTTGCTCCGTTCTAAACAACTGTATTTTTATTAAATTAATATGTTGAGAAAATGTATGTTATGTAATAATTGTTACTAAATTTAAGTATGAAACACACCCACAAAAAATTTTTACATGTTTTTTTAATTTATTTTATTACGGTTTCCTTTTGTAAAGCACAAGTGTCCCATCACTTTTGTGAGACACTGTACTTAACTGCTAAATAAATTTGTACTTTACAAGCATAAAATGTAAAAGAACATAAAATGTCAAGACGTGCAAAATTATTCGGATGATTTAAATTAAAAATAAATAGCGTTAAAAAACATACGAACTGTGCAAATCGATCACCCAAAACAGATCTAATATGAATGAGTATAAGACTTCCAGTGAATTTGTTTCTAGGTAAAAAAAATTTCATAATTTCTTTTCAAACTTCTTGAAAATAAGCTAATATTTTAAAACCAGGATACTGTAATGGCTTAATTAACCAATATTTCATTTTATCCGACAAACCACTTCATAACACAAATTATTGTTATAAATGACAATTAAAATTCATAATTTCTATTAAAATGAAACCCCTCATAGTACAATGATAATAACATTTCGTAATGATATTAATATTAGTACAACGATAATAACATATATTTAAAATGCATTTTTCGTATCACTACTAAGCAAGACACAGTTTTAAAATCGGTTTAAATGTCATAAATATTTTCCTCCGATACATTACATTAAAAAGAATTAAATTAATTCGTCGGTACAAATTTACAGGAACGTAAGGCTTTAAAAAGCCTCAAACCATTGAAGTCATTTCTAAACGTCGTCTGGCTTGGAAGTTGAAAGTGTAACTCTTGGTAACTAAAAACAAAAAAGAAACGAACGAAAAAAGTTGAGCTGTATGGTTCAGGCGAAGGGGAATGTAGTCGTACTAAAATGATTCTACGAGATATTGATAGCTACTTTCTGATAGCTAGTATTACTATAACAGAAGATTCCGTAAATTCTTTGATAAGAATTCTGAAGATTTTACTGTAGCAGGCTCGTAAGCACTTCTCGAACTCAAACAATAAATATTGAGTAAATTTATATTCGCTGAATATGAAAGCCATGGCAATGAATGGAATTCCTCTTCATATTATTGGAATCATCGTTAACATTCTCCGCAGTATGACAAGTTATCAAAGATTCAAAGACCTTGTTAACAAGTAGACCCAAAGACAAGTAGTCAAAGACTATCTTTGCCATAGGAAACAGCCGCCACAAAGGGATGTACTTGGTCTTCCACAATATTTAAGTAACCTTCTTGTGTAGATATGAGCTGTTCGGAGTATAATCCGTGGAAACGATGGGCTGAACACTAAACTGCTTTCGAAGGAAACATTTCCGGAACTGTCTCACTTCTACTCAGACGTTTGGATTCGACAGTTATATAGGCAAACAAAGAACTCTTGAATGATTGTCACATTTTAGCTCATTTGTCTGCATTATTTTGTTTTAACCTATTGTTGCCGTGAGTACGGGTTCGTAATGGATTGAATGGACCAGTCGTTAAAAAGTTAACAAAATTTATTCTTTTCAAAAGAAATAAAACAAAACACTGAAATATTTCCTCGGAGATATTCGTACAATATCACAATATCTCAAACGCTAAACAGAATTCAAATCAAAACAAATAAGTTAATCCAATCTCACAGCGAATTGCTACAATCAATCACAGCATTAAGTAAACAAACAGTTCGCTTAAAACAGCTACAACTGCAACTGAGATGAAGTGTTTTAATTCGGCTTTAATAAGCTTTTTAATTATTTACTAGAATATTCTGGTAAAACCTCGATTTTTCTCGATATTTGTGGATGGCAACAGTAATTACGAGATACGTATTTATTAAATATTAAATGCATGTGTTCTTGTATTTGTTACTTTTCCGATGTAGCTAAATCGTCTGCGTTGCAAGGGAAAATAAAGCAATTTTATTTACAATTCTAAATAAATACGAAATCCGTAACACTAACTCACTTGTATGATAGTAACATCAGAACAAGCTCACAAATTTTACTGTAGCAGGACACGCAGTTTTGCATCTGTTGTAAACATGGACTATGGACATCTTATAGATGGCGGTGCAACACCGACCTGTTCCATCTCAGCTGTGAATGAGAATCCCAAAGGGAACGGTTCCAAGCGTTTCCCTCCTCACTTTCGCTACCATCAAACCACTCGAGAGGACTTTCAGCTCGCCGCGTATTTTGAGTGCTCCCATGCTGCAAAAACACTATACACTAACAGACACTCAAGTCTTCTTCGAAACTCTTATCACAATTTAAATTACTAGTAATATCAACAAAGCTATCTCTACTGATGCTTTGGGTCGGAAAAGACCGCAGTCATACACTATCACTCGCGACCAGCCCATATCTTTTCAATCCTCAAAGCGTCGTCTGTTTCATAGTTCTATTTTAACAGATATTAAATAATACATAGCATGAGCAGCCCGCTGACGGGCCCCATTAGAAATGCTCTTATCAGAATGTCTTACAGAAGGAATCCAATAATTTAACTTTCTTAATACTGATACGAAAGGATGAAGTTCCGACCCAGATATCATGTATGTAGTCTTAAATTATGGCATCTACTTACTGCACGTGCGCAAATTTCATAACGCAGTGACAGTTTCGTATTTGATGAATTTTCTAAAACATCGGATTGAAGAAAAAGCGGCCGATTTTCGGGGGTTGATCAACCAGGAAAGCTATTTCTGGATGATGTGACCGTCATGTTAATGTCTATTAATGTCAGTAGCAGTCTATTTCATAACACATTATTTACAAATGGAAGGTAAATTAAGGAGAATAAACAGAAGTTAAGGACCCAAAAATATTCGTTAGTAAACAGTTCTAAAACTTTCAGAGAGCTACGTTTTATTTATATATATATATGTATATTTTTTAAGTCTAGAAAAGGGCAATGAAGGAAAGCAAAATATCTTTCCCATTTTAGAACACAAAACGAAGTTCAATGTTCATAACAGATAGCTCTGACAAGCTTTAACTTGTCAGAGCTTTAACTTTCAGTTTTGAGCAAATAGTAGGCATTTTTTAACCAGAAAACAGCTGTCAGTTTATTTACTTATTTCATAAAGTCCTCCACGAAGGCATCCCTTCCCTCAGACAGGTAGCCCTCGTGTGCTTTGCCTTGTTCAAATAACCTAACCTCAGGTATAATTTCGTCGAAAATGGAGTGGAAATAAAATTGAAAAATATAAGTGGGATGTTCTGTTTCATTAATAAATTTATAAAATTGCTCCAATACACACTTCCAATTCGAACTTCGTATAAATTTTGACATATTAAGTTCTAGATTTATTATGCAAATAAATGCATAAGTATAGTCCTTTTGTCAGTATCAAACTTGCTATGTAACTAGAAGGTTTGAAATGCGAAGGAAAATTGCATGAAAAAAATAAAATATTTTTATAGTTAAAGCGAGACATTTTACAGAGATTCATTTCAGCTTATTTAACGGGAACAAATAAAAACTTGAATATTTAAAACAAAAATGTCCACCATTTTGTAAAACTCACTTTAAAAGTATATAGCAGGTTTGCAAGATGTTGTTAAAAAGAAAATGAAAAGGAAATCTAGAATTGAAAATCATTCTTGTTGTTCATTCAAATGTCATATAATAATAGCGGGAAAAAATCAGTTTAAAGGCTACACCTTTCGAAATGGGAAAGAGAAAGGGTGTTGCCAGATTAACTTGATTATTATTTAAAGCTTGGAAAATTGAGGCTGGGCACGTTCACCTTTTTTGCGTTGGCTACTCGCAGCTCCGGTCCTACCGGTTGGTCCCAGTCGCTCAACCTACGCGGGTCGAGGCTTCGCTAACCTTGTGAGTTTTACATGTGAAGGCGGAAGATTTCTTTTTCACTTGTAGTTCATTCTATTTCGAGAATGAACTCATAGCGTTTCTTTAGATAATTGTTTTCTTCTTTTTTTTTTTCTTCTTTTTATTATTATTATTTTGTGATTCTGCTGCTTCGCGTTTTAAAGGAAGCTTGCTGAAAAGTCTCTTAGTTGAACACAAACAGGCATTAAAACACCTAATAAAAATTCTGCGAACATATCTAAATTAAAAATGTCATTCGATATTTGCAAAATTTCTTTTTAAATGAAAACGTCAATCGATATTTGCAAAACTTCTTTCTAAATGAAAACGTCATTCGATACTTGCAAAACTTCTTTTTAAATGAAAACGTCAATCGATATTTGCCAAACTTATTCTTAAATTATATCTTTTTCATTTTCAGAAATATTCTTCCATTAATATAGCTTTTGTCATTTTCTCCTTATTTCTGTAAAATATCCTTCATGTACACTTGTCTAAAGCATTAAATAGCCCCAGGGCCGGATTAAGGCTTTTAGAGCCCCTAAATATTTCAAATGTGTTTTTTTCCTCATTTCTTCTCTCTCGGTGTAGCTGCATCGCATATTCCATGGTAGAACCGGCGATATGAAATTTTTTGGTGCTCCCTTTCCTGAGTCCTTAAGTACCTATTTGTGGTACCCCTTTTACTTGATGTCATAAGTACCTGCTTACTTTGCTTAGTCGTTAATCCAGCTCTGAATACCGCCCAACCGGGATAGTGGTTAGTGAATTTGACTCGCGTACCGAAGGGCACAGGTTCGATTCCTGGAGAAGGCATGGATCTTTGTAAATGTATAGCGTTTGTGAAGCATGGGAGGCACAATAAATATGCAGCGAGCCGAAAGTTCTCTCTAGAGGTTGGTGGTAGGAGAAGAGGGGTTGAGAGGGCCAATCCCTCCCGCGGTGCTCTTCTTCAAAATTGAGAGCGGAAATGAGCAAAGTCGTACTGTCGCCAGTATAGTGATCAAGGCTCTCATCATCAACAGACCTGAGTAGTCCCCCACAGTTTTTCAGATACAACTGTTGAACTTAAGAAATAAAATAACAGATCTGATGTTTAGAAAGAAACTTTCGGAGCACACCGTACAGAATTTCAACCGTACCCATTTCGGTGCGGACAAATGAGCACACACATGAAATATGGGGAAAGGGAAAAAGAAAGCTTAAGGATTTCTCCCTAAAACGATGCTTTCTACAGGTGTGTCACAAAATATATATATACACTCTGAATGTTCACAATCAATGTTTATTAACATACCATTTATTTCCAAAATTAAAAAAAAATCAACAGGATTTTTTTTGTGTTGTGTATATATATTTAGCAACGTAGTCTTACCGATCCTACACGTTCTTTCTTGGAAACTGCGTATACTCTTCACCTCTGGCCAAACATCACTCGTAGAACTACATTCTGCAGTCTGATTTATCTTAATGATAGAATGGGCAATTCTTGAATACAAGTTTCCAGCAGCTGGACAGTTTTTGAAAATGTAATGGACACATGAGTTTAAAATTCCTACCTCATAGATTTCTTCAGTTCTGGCTATACATATCCATCGGGTTTTCTTGCCTGTGCGGCGCGGTGATGTCCGTAGTCTTCCGCAGCATTCCTGTATACATTTTGAACAGCCCGATTTGCTTCAAATTTTTCTCCATTTCGAGTGTTTTAAGTCACATAGATAATATTTGTTTGAAATTCTTTCCTAAATTGTAACAGCATTTTCAAAATTTCAGTAGCACGTTCAAAGCTTAGTCTAATTCCATCTACATTTTACATCTAAAATTCTACCATCTACATCTAAAATTAAATGACTCGTCTGCTATTCAAAGTGCGTATACAATTTTCTAAAAATTTATATTAATAACAAGTAATATAAAAAAAATAATTCCAACTTAGGTCAACAAAGAAAAATTTTATTTTAGTTACTTTTTATTAACATTTTTTCGTTTCTAATTTACGAAGCTGATGTTGGTCTATAATTTCTCATTCTGTCCATCTCTTGTAATGCTTCATTATTGCAAGGAAACTTTCCAGTGAGTTTCGAGCAGTGCGGTTCTTCAGTTAATATTCCATTTAATGATTTCACACGACTCAAGGCGACATATGCTTGACCTGCTGCGAAGAGTTTTCGTATCGATATATGCTTGACCAGCTGCGAAGAATTTTCTTATGGAGCTTTTCTTGGCGCTTATGTTTTTCTTTCTCTAATCGTCGCTTGCGTTGTGTTGTAATTTCTTTTCGCATTCTCCGTTTGTGAAGCAAGGGACGTTTTAAACTGATATTTTTATCACCTTAACATAGAAATATGGGGGGAGAATTTACGCTACATAATGGAACATTACATCCGCTTCATCCAACTCTGTAAAACTACAATTCTTTAAATCCATAACGTTTTAAAAATCTTTAGAATTCTGTCTTGCTGTTGCCACTTATTTTTGTTAAATATTACAATCCCATTTATGTACTATTATTTATATGTTGTTATAAAAGTAATTTTTACAGCACGTGAGAATTCCTAATAAACGATCATTATCTGTCTTTTAATATATTTAATAAAAACAGTATATCTTTAGTTCCGATAAACAGGAATAAATAAGTAGAAATTGACTTTAATATGTGAAGAAAACTGTATTAACATCAAGTGTCATCCACTACAAGCTGAAAAAAAAGTATCTAAACTTAAGTGGATGAAAAAAAGTATTTTATTAACGATTGAAAATTTGAACAATATACAGGGAGAGTGTGAGCTAATTGTAGGAATTTGAAAAGAAATGTAAGAAAGTGAGACTACGGAAAGATAAAAATCAAAAAGCTGTACGGATATCTAACTGAATAACTGCTGAAGGTTTCAGGATGATTTCAATAAAATTACATTCGAATATATGATTCTCAGACTAATGTTGTGCAATAGATAATTTTACATGTTTCTTTCGTTTTTCATGTTCTTTAATCCAAATTTTAAAGCTTTTCTGTTTCACTAAACCACACTGGTAAGGAATGCTTGTACTTTAGAAATTTATTTTTGTTATAAAGGATTAAACGGAGAACTTTATTGATGCAGAAGATGTCAGTAATGAAGAGGAGAAAGCAATCATGCAATTTTGCTAAATCTCTGGAGTAGTAGAAAGATTAAAGACTTATTGCGAGCTACAAAAATTTCCATTAAAAGGGAAATGAACGATTCGCATTCAAAGTTAGGTTATTTGAATCTGGCCAAAGCACGCAAGGGCTGCTTAAGGGGAGGGATGCCTTCCTGGAGAACTGTCTAAAGAAAACTACTGGCTTAACTCGCCTGGATCGAACCCAGGTCAGAATCCCAGTATTCAGCAGTCAAGCACACTGCCACTGGTGGAATGGATTCGCGATCAAAAGCGAATAACACGGCAGGTTCTATAAAGTTCATAATCGTTATAGCTTGAATTAAATATTCTTTATTGTTATCAAAAAGATCAACATAGCAGATTTAAACTGGAAAATTAAGTTTTTAATTCAGTTATTTGTATTTAAAATAGAGTAAGTAAATGTCAGCAAGAACAGGACTGAAAGGACGCTTCATGCATAATACCTAGATCGGTAAGGATGCACTGTGAAGGAATTTTTGCACAAAAATTCCGTTAAACAGGAGTGCAAACACGCTCAATCACTTGTAAAACTTTTATTATTATCACTGATCTTTAAGAAGCATAAGTTTTTCGTACACAGAGATATTAATTTATAATTGTAATCAATTTCTTTTCTTTCGTATCAACCGATATCATTAAAATATGTATTTCATATTTGTACACACTAGGCATCAAGCCAACTTTTATGGGTTTAAAAAAAAATTAAGAATATTTTCATAAAAATCAAAAACAAATTAAGCAATTAATAGCTGCTTACGAAAGATATCTAATGTGGCTTCAGAATTAAAATGCAACTGAAGCAAGTTAATCAATGTTATAATTTAATACATATATTTATTATTCTATTTTTCAAAGGCTGGGGAAGAGAACCCGTGGATGCGGAAAGAAATTTGCTGAAATACCTATTCCTATTATTTACTAATTTTGCAACCGTTTATCAAAGTCGCCATCATAATACAAAAAGTTAAAATACGAATTCTGTATTCTTCTGGTATTAAAACTGAAACGTGCAAGAGAACTGGATCCCACAGCCTTATTATCTTTATGTGGAATTTCAATAGTTCTTTTCCGCAGACATTCTTGTTAACAAATAAATATATCTGCTTTTATTACTTTCTACAAGAAAATATACTGCCCCTCGATTACAGAAATATTCGTCGCATCAAATACAGAATATGGTGGTATCGAAAGATAACTTAATAAGATGAGTCAAAAGAAAACATTAACTACTATTTTAGCTGAATAAATACATTTTTAATTCTTACTTCCATCTTTCACATGTTCAACATTTATAACTGCTCTCAGAAGGATTTTTATTTACAATAAAAATATTTCCAGTTTTACTTTTCGAGTTTATGATTCAGAAGCTGACAATGCAAAATAAGATTTCCAACCCATTCTTTAATTACAAAATAAAATTATTAAATAGAAATTCAAAGAAATAAAAATTTAGGCAACTTATTTAAATGCATAGCTTGTAAACGCTAAACAAATTTGGTCCCAGTAACTTACATAAGAATATACAAATAACAGTCTTACAACTGCAAACGTAATATTTACATGCAACGCAAATATATAGAAAAATATATTTACATCTAAAATTATAATCACAGGAAAATGCTACTTGACAACATTTATATGCATGTTTAGAGTAGCAAAGAAGTTATAACATCACAAACATGAAACTAATCTGGATTAAAAAAAAAAAATAAAGACTTATTTGTCATATGTATAGACAACCAATAAGATCCAATTTACAATGTTTTACTACGCATATAATCAGTTGTTATTGTATACAATAAAGAATAAGAGAACACTGTAATTTGAATTCGACAATCAATTATTTTTATACTGTATGTCCGACTCTTAATAATTAAATATTATTCGTTTAATGTTTTCAGCAATGTTGTGTACGTACTTGCATAACTGAGCAAAATTAGCCATATAAAAATTAAATATTATGATCCAACGAGAATGGATGGGACTGATTGAATATTATTCACCTTGTTCGTTTTCACGTACAGAAATAGCAAAAACTTTCATTTTAGAGAATAATTTGGTATTGATAAACATTGAGAAAGCTAAATAATTTACGTTTTACACCATTCAGAATATAAAGTAATTTAATCTCTACAAATTGTTTTAACACAAGGAAGTGACACACATGATTTTTATCAGAGATGTCTAATACACGAAGAAAAGGCAAGGAAATATAAATAAGGTATATCCACGACACAAACAGCACTCGTCTTTCATAGCCAAAGATGTGGCTCGAGACGTATAACCGAAAACTAACGAAAGGGTAAGCACAAGCAATGCTGAACTTAAAAATAAAAAACTGGCTTGGCCGAATGCAAATGAATATTACTTTTACTTCAGAGACTTAAACATGGGTATTTGAGACCCAACGCAAATATTAAATAATCTTTAACAGAATGAAAACATTCGAACTTGATAAAAAAAAAAAGTCACTATGGAACTCTCTCAAAACAAAATTATGTCAACTACGGAAAGTATGAACCATTGAATGCTAATACAAGACATTGAAAACAGATTTCAGAACTTCACAAAACATTCATCGCATTTCAGTACATTCCCTACTTTCACATGACAGCAAATTTAATCGCAAGCCTGCATATGCAATGCACAGAATTGCATAGTTAAGCAATGGAAAGAAAAATTACTCAAGTGCATTTTTAAAAGTTGTACCTATTTACAGAAAATTCTCAGCACTTTTGCCTGTTGACGACGTAGCTTTTTGGAAGCACGTTTAATTAGCAAGCAATAATCCGTCCCCCTCCGCTGAAGCACAGTAAAATAGGGGGGAGGGATCATACGAAATATCCTAAATATACATTTCGCCATCGTTACAGTGGCTATACAATTAAGTGGAGATGCATTACACAAGTATTAAAAAATAGTCTCAATATTCTTATTAAAAATTATATATTTAAATACATACTTTTTTCTCTCTAATAAGTACCTTTTGCATTAAAAAGCAGATAAAATTTTATCGAATGTACGCTAATAAACATTAAATTATGCACGACGCCCTTTGTGCATTTTTGTTAGAACATATGCATTAAAGTGATGATACCTTAGCTCATGATACTGATCAGGATAGGAGTTAAATACAGTATATACACCATTATTCTATTACCTTCGATAAATTTTCATTCTTTGATTTTTTCCCCCATGTCTCCAAGATTTTTAGTCCCTGAAGGACTATTGTTTTCGCTTTGCGATTTTGCGTCCGAAACATTAAATGTCGGTTCACTTTTCAAACTGTTGCCACCAAATATTGCAGCCCTGTATTATATTTAAATAAATTAAATGATGAAGAATGTGCATAAATGCACGTATGTTTCTCTTATTGAGATAAAACGACGGCATCTAGAGCCATCGAATTTTGAATGATGCAATCCTGCTGCGAATATGGGCATCTGGAAGCCCAAATTTGAATTTGGAATTTGTTTTATTATCGATTTCATATTTTGTAAAACTTTAACGAATTTTTGATTAACAAATTCAAGGATTTTAAAGCGAGCAATGGCAACGTTGTGCCGAAAAAAACATTTTTATCTCCAGCGCGTGGCACTGTGTATAGAAAATTCTAAAGATATGCTCAGTTTAAAATTATTTTGCGATATTGTTCTTTAACTGAATTTTATGGTTTACGTGCGAAGAACATGATATTTAATAAATAAAGGTAACACACAAAATATAAAAAAAAAAACGCCCCTTTAGACGGAAATTAAAATTAATTTAAAATCTGAAACCTTTGAGATTTTCTTTTTTTCTTTATACAGCAAATATTTTCTGGGGGAGGGGTGCAGAAGGAAGTTCCCCTTAGAATTTTGCCGAAATGGCGAATTATACTATACATCACTAACAAATTAGAATTAAAATTCCCCTACCCAAGGCAATAAATGAAATTTCTCTATCTGAATTATCGCCAAAGTTAGTCTTGTTCTAACAAAAGTTCCCGGTAGCGGGTAATACGAGAATAAGGTATTCTATAAATATTTTAACTTTAGTAGATAATTTTTACCCCTTCCTATGTTATACTGCTGGACACTGAGATTGCTATACCATGAAGGAAGCGCACAACAAATTAAAAATTTGCATGAAAGGTACAACATGAGATATGCAAATGATTAACATTTCATGGCACACGTACGTTACATGTAGGAGTAATGACCTTTAAATGTAGAATAAAAAGGCAGATTAAAATGCTGATTCCTTTATTCGAAAACCAAGTCTGTTCGTTGCTTTTTCTTGATTTGGAGGTTATGTTATGCTTTATGTAAGAAGAAATCTATTCTAGCATTTTTTAGAATTCAGTCTTGGAGAATCATAGCCTACCGGGATTGTGGATTATCATACCGCGCCGATGCTTCTCATGTTAGTTAAGACCCAATGACCAGTATCAGAACTTGCAGTTATGGAGTTAAACAAAAGAGTTACACACAGCGAAGTGCAAAAAGTCAAGAGCGCCTATTCACCAATGCTTGAAGCGACAAACATCTCGTCTGCAGTGCTGTTAGGAATCGCACAAGCATTACCAATAACTTTAACTACGGAAACTGGGTACACTGCATAGTTGAAAATATGCCTATGTATGAAGCGATGCCGTTTGCAATGCCATGGATTGTCAGCAAAGCGACTAGTGCTTCAACTTCTCTTCTCTCTACAACACAGGAATCACTACTTACAAATAATTCTCACGAACACATCAATAGCGCGACGTCATCTGATGAATCTCGCTCATAGAAATACCGAAGGGAATAAACGCTTACAATATTCTTCGTCATCATACTGGCTCAGTACCTGAAACTGATTCCATTCATTTCGAGTCTATATATCCGAATTTTGACCAAGCACCATTACATGACTGAGGTTTTAATGCTCATGACAATGTCATGTCTTTAGCGACTACGTCGCCTCACTTTTCAACTGGATAATGCGAGGCCACATGTGGCCAACCCTACTCTTCTTTGCTCAGTATACAAGGTGTTTAACTTCTGCCTTAGCAAGTGCATTCGCCAGATCTGTCTAAATGAAAAAATATCTAGTCAATGGTTGCAGAGAGACCAACACCCGCCAACCAGTACTAGAGATGAACTCTATCACACAATTAGAGCAATATCCATATTGCAACGAGCTACAATACCTATAACTACCGAAAAATTTCAGCTAAATCCATGCTCGGCCATTAAAGCTGCTATTTTTGTCAAAAGCAGAGGCTCAGAAGACTGCTTTTCCCATGTTCTGTACCTCAAAATACCTGAAATTTTAATCATTTAATTCTTCCAATATAACGTATTTGTAAATTAAGTATGATTCAACTAACTGCTTTTTATTTTTAGTAATGCGGCAATTTTAATTGCCAGCAAAATATTTACAGAAGAAAATTAAGAATGCATAAAATTTATCTTCAGAATGGGATATGAGAAAAAAGCTACAAAAGATGCACTGCTTAAAAATGTAAATGAAAGAGTAATATTAAGATATCCAAGAAAGAAAACGCATGGGAAAATATAATGCACACAATAGACATACCTAACATTAGCATCATGTGAAAAATCAATAACCAGTAATATGTTCATACTGTTATATTATTCATACTCTAAATAATAAACTCTTAATATTTTTGCCTCAACAAAGGTCTACAAACTACATTTTCTATATTTTTTGGTATCATGTATCATGTTATGCTACCATTGTAGCCATCAATGGCCTGGGAAATTGGTAATTCTGAGAGCTATTGTTATATCATATAAAATCTTTACTTTTCAAATTATAACAGTGGTTATCTGTATCATAGATTCTGCAATTAAAAACAATACATTACTTAATAATTTTGTTTACTTTAACTATGTATCTAACAAATAATTTTATACATTTACACTATTAGATGTAATTAATAAAATATATAGCTAATGCTATATATTATGTACCTCAGTTACAAAATTATCATTCCTGTGCCAACTAGTAACATTTTTTAAAAATTTAAATTTCATCACTGAAGTTCCGTAATATATTTTGTTAAAATGTTTCTCGGTACCCTCCTAAAAAAATTTCAATAAGCATATGTAAAAATTGCAAAATATAAGAAAATATCTATATTTTAACAAATGTTATCAATACTTTTTTAATTTCCTCAGAAGTCACACATTTCCTTAAAACATTTCTTGGCTAGAAAAAAAAATCTCAGTACATATAAGTATTATAAAATATATGAAAATGCCTAAATCATAATCATAACAGCTGTTATCAAAATCAAAAGCACTTTGATTAAAGTTAAAAATTAAAAACGTTATTCTAGTCAAGAATGCCTTTACAATTCAATTCCTTATTGCATATAAAATTAATACAGGCTTTTGTAATAGATTGATACAAGTGCAACTAAAAATTCCATGCCATTTTTTGCAAGATACATACAGCAATGCAAATGTATTATTTTCCATAATTAATAGCACTTTTAATGTTTTTTCAAATAAAGGATAATTTACCAAATAATAATAAAATCCTAGAATATATGGCATTATTACAATTTGGCACAATTCATGAACATATAAAGTTCATACCATCACATTTAAGTAATAATATATAACACACGTACAATGATTATATGCATGGGGGGAGGGGGTTACAGAATATCTCACAAAATCAGGATGTTTCATACAATAAATAAATAATAAAATATCCTCAGCTCTAGCAGTAATTAACAGATACTTTTAAATATTACTACACGAAATTCCAGAGATTTTAAAACTACTTATTCATACTGCTACTTAGAAGTTAATCAAATTGAGTAATTCAACAAACTATACAATCAAATTAAAATTTATAACTTTTCAAAAAAAATATAATTTTAAAATGAAATCATCAGTGCTTATAACTCTATTTATACCCACAGAAAAATTTTTGGACAATTTTTTAAAAAAGGGGCAAAATAGTTATGATATATCATGAATATTTAGATAATATCCTTTATTTCACTTTTAGGATAATATCTTCCTAATTTTCCATACAATTTCTGCTCTGAAGCCCTTTAAGATACAAATATTCCAATCAGCTTAGAATATATTCCATTATATTTATTGATTTAGAAAATTAAATTTATTTATATAAAATACATCTTTTATAACAGTAATTATAAAAGAAATTGTTTGCTGTTACGTGAATACACATACAAAATACGTATTTTTAATAACAGAGTATTTTGCAGGACAAAATTTGGTATTGAAATGTTATCAGGTAAGTTCTTCAAATGAAAAACCTGTTCATTTCTCATAATTATGAATATTAAGATAAAACTGAAAACTTATAACCTGAGACTCAGTTTTATATTTTTCCCCCTCCACTTTTCCATTTCTTTCTGCTTAATTAAGACACAATACTATACACATACATTATGAGAACATTAAATTGAGAGTTTCAAAATGTACAGAGCTGTAATTTTCTATCAACACTGCACCTAAAAACAATGACTTTTGGCTTTTTCATAAAAATAAGCATTAGAGAATAAAATAAAATTTTATATTTAATTTTATACAGGCATGGGGAAGATATATGAATGGGGGGTTAATAAATGCACTACTTGTCATAGAACATTTTGTGCATTTTTAATAACACTTTTAGCATTTTCATCTCAAAAAGCTACAAAGCACAAACAAATTCTGTTTTAAAAATATATTATTATTATTAAACAAATGGAAAAATACACAATACATTGTCCCATGATTTCTAGCCTACACTTCTAACAGCATTTCCATCTTCCCTGCAAAATACTTTAAAATCAGAAATAAAAAAATAAAACACTAATTTCAGGACAATTAAAAAGAAAGCTGAATAATATAACCATAATTAAAAAGTTAGCCCATGTAAAAATATTATTACTACTTTAGGGAAACTTTTATACAAAGCAATGAAAATTGGAAATATGTATGTATACACACATGGGTAGAGAAATAAATTATCCTTATTTTTAATATAGTCTCTTTAAATTACATTCATGATGAAAGCGGTTACCATTAGGTTTTAGGACTTCATGAGTGCAATCAACAGTTCTTAAAAAATTCAGATGTTGATTTCCACTTCCAAAATACTCAATTATAAAATAAAACAAATAAGGTATCATTCACAGTTACATCAGATATGAAAAAAGATGCTAAAATGGATTTTCTGAAAGTTGCAATACCATTCTATATTTTGGGGAGAAAAAAACAGATCTTAAAGGATCAAAAAATAGTTTGACTATTTCTTTTTATACAGAATGATAATAGCCACATAATTTTTATTAATAATATGCACAAATTTGAAAAAATTCAAGCTGTAATGCTGAAATTTAATTCTTTACTAACTGCCTTAACAAACGAAGTTTTTAGGTAAAAGTATGCTAACATATCAGTTCAAAATGATCAATAGTGAAAATGTATCCTTTAATTAATGAAAAGACTAAAGTAGAATGTTTCAGTTATACCTCAATAATCACCAATTTCACACATACAACTTCTAAAACAGAATTTTCCATTTACATGGAGGGGGGGAGGAATCTATTCACTTACAATACACTGAAAGCCACAACCACTACAAGAAATTTTAGTGGTATAAATTATAATACAAAAGCACTATACACATACCAAAATGCCGTATTTTTCATAGTAGAAGCCTAATAACTTACTTCATGCTACTGTAAATTAAATGTAATTAACCTATAAGGAAGTGCATTTATGATGCCTTAACTGTTCTGCGAGCACTCATTTAATCCTCATATTGTCATACTTAAGTGTGACCAAAAAATTTTAAGCTAAACAGATTTCCTTAAATATTGAAAGTACATATAATATATAAAGGAGTGAGTTTTCGCCCTCAAATGAAAAAAATAACTGTAGCATTATGGAATAACTTGCCCAAATCAGCATATGTTTATTTTATTTTTCTGGTAAGGTGTTTGATGGTTAAGCATTAAAAAAAAACTGTTATTATGATACACTCCAATTAAAATCATTTATTAAAAGCTATCTCAATTTTTATTGCTTTCAATATGATGGTTTTCAAGCAGCACAATAATTAAGATCTGTAATTCTGCATAAAAGTTTAAAGGAAAACTACTTTTTCATGCTTGTTACTTTTTCTTTCATTATATTTTTACTTCTTCTATTTTGCATACAGATTTTTCTGGAGCATAGAAGTCTACTAGAAAATATGTAACTCATTAACTAGTGACATTCAGTAAAAAGATGATAAAAAAATTATGTAAATATACTATACTAGATAATTATGCTATGATCTGTGTTTTAAATATTTTCCTTTTAAATAGTTTCCTAACAAGTTTATGATAGTAAATAAACTTACAATGATTAACCTTGTAATAAGATATTTGTTCACAATTGAAAATTTATTTCCAGTCATAAACATGTCACATATAGGAAATAGTCATTTAATGTACATAAATGCACATAATGTTTACAGATTCATACTGATAAGTCTGGAACATACCTACAATACTTCTAACAAAACATAATTAATTTGGAACAAAAAGAAAAATAATGATATTCATATATTTATAATTTTTAACCTATTAATATAATTATTTTCACAGTATTATGCAAAAATACAGCAGAAATAAATTATATTTAAAAATTAGGAAAAAGCACCTGATATAAACTTCATTATTAATTTTACTACTACATTTCTGCAAAATAATAACTGAATTTAACTTTGGAAAATAACTGAAATATAATTATTAAGACAGATTTAAATATAAACTGCATGCAAATGACAAACTGACGAATAAAAATTTGTTGATGGTTTCATACTAGATCTGAATCTCCATTACCAGACTGCATACAAATGAATTTTCATAGTTTCACATCATATAAAATAAATAAAAGGCAGATTTCTTTAGAACATTATCACAAAGTTGACATATTAGGTTACACATAATTATTTTGAATTTTTCATGAAACTGTCAATGCTTTTCCAGAATCCAAAATTTTACAAACTTCAGTAACATATTTGATAACTTAAATCCCACTGCATTGGCACATTTACTTAAAAACTCAAGGTTGTGGAAGTTTAACATAATAACTAATTTTTTATATGTTATAATATTCTCTGATTTTTAACAGGGCTTTTTTTTATTTCAAAACAGGTATCTGAATTTTCCTAATTCAGATATTAATTTATATTTCTATTTTCAGAGATACTATTGATAATTCTTCTTGAGAAAAACATACACTTATTAAAAGTGCATATCACAGATTGATGTTTAATGCACTGCAAATGAATGCTTTCATATATTATTGAAAAATTAAAAAAGCAAAATGAAAACTGCTTGCAATGTATACAAAAACTTAAAAACATTGATAAAAAAATTAAGATAAATTGTTGTATGAAACATTCTTACATCAGTTTTAAAAAAATGTTTAATTTAGTACACCTGAAATTTATTCAGAATGAAATGTGAAATTCAAGCCCATGACATTCAACCACCTGAAACACATTTTTAATACATCCTCTTCTCATTAAAAAAATCAAATTTTTTTTTAATATTAACATAAGGTAAATTTACAGAATGACAGGCGTGCTTATAATGTATAGCATCTGGCAAAAATAGTAACTGGTTGGTTGAATATTAATAGCACACAGTTTTAAAGAGCTAATTAAGTTTAAATACAAGAATACTAGTGCAAATCTATAAAGCTACTTTAGAAAGCTTTAGTTCCTTGGAACTGAAGATAATTGCTCTTCATATTTCATGATTTTTAATGCACTAACGTTATTTGAAGTAAGATACTGAAAAACACAAGTTTACAGCAGAATCTTAATTTAACTCGAAGACATGTTTTCTTGAGTTCAAGAACCTAAATGCTTTGGCAGGCACTCAATAAATAATCTGGAATACATATGCTTTGGTTAAAGTAGATCTCAATAGAATAAATCTCCTCAGAAATTTATCTTTCTACCCTATATACTAATGTTTAGTTTGAAGAAAATGTATTCTGAGTACTCAAAAGTAAGAAAATTGATTACATCTAAAATGAAAATAAATACAACACATAAAAATAAAAAATGAAATCAAACATTATCATGACATATAAAAAGATTAAAGTAAAAAAATAGAGAATATACACTCTAAAAATGTGAAAATTTTATGAATAAATTAAAATAAATAATTTTAGCCAAATAAAGAATGTAGGAACATGTAGGAGTTACACTTTAAGCATTTATGCTTTTAATGCCCTTAGATGTTCTAAAAATGTAAATGAAATAATTTCTAAACTAACAAATTGGAATGCATTGTTTTTTGGATTACAATGATTGTCTGAAACTAAAAAATGAAGTAAAATGTAATAGTAAAAAAAGTATACATGGCCCTTTTTAAAATTAAATACAAAGTCTGATTTAAATATCAAAGCTATAAAATTAACCAGCTGTACACAAAAAATATACATTTATTATAATTTAACTTATATACTAGTGCAAATCTATAATTATATCTTATATATTTTTTGCAAATTTCAATGACGAATTTAAGAGATAAAAATAAAACTGACATATGTAAGTTATATGCATATAACAAAATTTAACCACTTCAGTAATTAAGTAAGAAATCTTAAAATATTATAAAAATAAGACTTGTGTTTTCATAAAATATAATAATACAGATGTATTATTATATTTTATGTTAATAAAAAACACATCTAAAATCTAAAAGTCATAGTTTAACACATACACATATATATTTATTCTTATTCATTATAGAGTAATCTCGGGGCTTTAATATATATAATGAAGACCATTAAGTACGACGAACACTAATTTATTAATTATTTAACACATAAGAATGAAATAAAAAGTAAGAGCGTTTTAAGTTACATAGCTCGCTCTGAGCTTTCCAAATACTCCACTAACGTTCGTTAAGTCACATGACTGTAAGAAAAAGAAATGTTTATAGTTTTGTGAATCACGCATCACGTGACCGAAAAGCAGATGCGCGGTTTTAAGGATGAGTCACTCCATCTGTTACAATAGTCTATAAATTTTGATTATCTGGAAGTCATAGCTCAAATTTATGACTTACACAGTCAATATAAAGGCTAGATTTCATATCGAATTTAAAGTGTTCTCATTATATCAAGGAGTTTTTCTTTGATAAAATGAATAGTTGTCACAGCAAAGCAAAAACGCATAAAAACTTTTATTGTATAATATAGCTCTGAAACTGAGTATTATAGTCATTCCTCTGAGCTCATTCTTAAATTTAAAAAGCATTTAAATATATAATCAAGCAAGTCAGATGACAAACATTTGATGTATTAAACAGTTCAAGTAATTAGTTACATCTTTTATAAAACTTAAAAAAATAAAAGCTAAGAAAATCAGAAAAATATTTAATTTTCCTGTATTGCACATATAAAGATAAATAATGAGAGAGAAAACAACCATTCCTTTTTGCCTCAAAAATTATAGTTCTTTGTAATAGTGCAACTGCTTACAAAAATGTTTTCCACTGCTAACAAAATATTAACAAAAATTTAACATTTTCATCAATATTTCATATCACTCTTTAAATTATAAATTTTACATAACTATCAATAGGTAATGATTACATTTATATAACATATGTTATGAAATGTTTTTGCAAGAAGTACTTTGGCATTTCCTCTTTCAACATAATCAACAAGTCTAAAGACATACAGGTTAAATGAATATGTAAACAACAGAACGGACCACTAAGCATCACACATAAAAAATGCACACATTTTAAATAATGCTATGTAACATTTAATAAAATTACATTCACTAATGAAGAAAAATTTCACAAAATTATTGTTCAAAAACAAGAGATAGCGAATAAAATAACATACAAAAAACTTGATAAATGACAGAAGAAAACTCCTGTTATGTAAAACAAGGTATAATATAGTTTAATTTTAAATGAAAATATTACATATTATTGTAATACGCTTATGTAACATTGAAAAAAATTACACATAAGTTTGAGCTTTGCTATAGTTTATTCCTTTCTTAAAAAGAAATACTGCCACTTCCAGCAGAAATGTGAGCCCAAGTTTATAATAATTTAAATTTACATGAAAACAGAATACATGTGTCACTTAACTGACATAAAGTTTCACACATATATTAAAAATAACACTGCTTGGTTTCCACATGTGTAACTATAAGTGTGCAAATTCTGACAAACTAGATGATTAATTATTATCACAATGTTTCTTCAAAGTGCAGCTAAGTGAATGGACAGAAACAGATCACTATACAGTCATTTATATAACAATAAGATTTTCTTTGGCAAATACATGTTCACTGCCATTCAGTTCAAGCTTATATGAAACATATAACTACAATACATACAACTCAATTAGACTGCCATCTTGCAATCTGCTTTTTGAATTTAAAACATACAAATTATGATCAGCTCTACATTACTTCCCAAATGGAATGAATAACAGCACTTCTGGCACTTTTACACATAAAACTTCAAATGCAGTACACAAATTTAATAGCAGTGAATATAATTAAAAAAGAGAGAGAAGCAATATTAAGTTAGCAAGCACGCACTTTAATTCAGCTGGAAAATATTTTATACAATCACACTTACATAACTTCACACACAAATTAAAATAAAAGTATTTGGCCATAATATAACTCATTTCTGGTTTTTTATTTTTTCTAAAGAAGAGATAAATATTTCTAAAGCAGGAGCACCATACAAGAATTAGAACTTATTTGCAGATGCAAACACCAATTAAGAAATTCCATGAGCTAAACATGGAGCTCTCCACACAGCTGAAGCTTGTCCACTGCGTGCACAAGACATTTTTGGCGCCGCTTCCCATGTATCCTTTTCTGGATCATATACTTCCACAGTATTTAGAAAATTGGTACCATCATATCCACCTGCAAGATGTATAAAATTCATATTAAGCAAGTAAATAGGTTATTATATTTGCCCCCAAATATCAGATAAAAAATCTATTCTACAGCTAGACCCATTTTTAATATTTTTTTGACAAAAGAGTACAATGTACTTCCTCAAAATAACCAACTACCTCTGATCTCAGAAAATCACTAAAATTTGTGAGAACTATGTATAGTTAAACAAAGATACCATTTATTGCTGATAATCATATTCTCTAGGCCGACTGTCTGAAGAGAAGATCAAAATCATTTGGAAAAAATGATAACCATTAGGCATGGGTTACCAGCTCTTTGCCACTGTTGTGCCAGCCAATGGTTTTACATGTACCCATGATATAAAATATTTAAGTTTTCAATAAAATGTTATGTACATTTTTTACAGTTGGTAATTAATTAGAAGGATTTAATAAGCATATTTATTTAAAAAATTATTCATTTATAATTATTAGCTTATACTTTTAAATGGACTTATCAGACATCTCAGTTTGATTGGGATTGTCTCAATTTAAAGGTGTGATTCCAGGATCCTGGCCAATTTGTCATTTTGATCTAGTTATTTCTTAAAAAAATTTAAAATGACAAAACTGATTGTTTTCAACAATAACTATCATAAAATCAAAGAACAGATCTCGACTTGAAGATCAGTATTTTGAAGATTGCTTATGAGCAAGAATATCATCATACTCTCCTAATTATGAAGCACTAGCCTATGAAATGCAATGCCAAATATCACATGCTTTTGTCTGCATATATTTTTTCTAAATAATACAGACAAAATTATTAATTTACTTATTTTACATAAGAATATTATCAATATTTTTTATATCATAAAATTATAACTTTGGATATTGAATGTTATGTATATTATTAGTTAACCTATAAATTACTTTGCAAGAATAAATATACTTGCCACCCCATTGATACGAGGGTTGTTTTTTATTCAACCTCTGATCGTACAGTTCAATGGCCAGGCATACGGCAGGTGGTTGGTGTGCGTAGTAGGTGACTGTGCATCTCCCCCTCCACACGCTCTGTCAATGGCGAGTTCAACACGCCATTTCTGTTGAGTTGCAGTCACGTAAACATGGCTGTCGCTATTGATTCTCCCGCCAAGTGTGAATTGCGAGCTGTTATTCGTTTCTTGAAGGCAGAAGGGAACAGTGCAGCGGAAATTCATCGAAGAATGAGTCGAGTGTATGGAGACAGCTTTATGAGTGATGGCGTTGTTCGTGAATGGTGTCGAAAGTTTAAAGATGGCCGAACTGATGTGCATGATGAAGGGGGTCAAGGACGCAAGTCTGTCGCTACAGACGACATTGTTCAACGAGTTGACCAAGCGGTTAAGGAAAATCGAAGGTTCACCATAAGTGAATTATCGATGAAATTTCCGGAAGTTTCGAGATCTTCCCTGTACTCTATCGTTACTGAAAAGTTGCGCTACAGAAAAGTTTGCGCTCGCTGGGTCCCCCAGATGTTGACTGATGACCACAAGCTCGCCGAATGACTGCAGCGTTAGAGTTTCTTGAGTGTTACAATACTGATGGAGAAGATTTTTTGAAATCCATTGTGACAGGTGATGAGACATGGGTTCGATATGACACGCCTGAAACGAAACGACAATCACAACAATGGATGCACACAAATTCTCCAAAGAGACCCACAAAATTCAAACGAACCTTCAACAACCGTAAGGTTATGGCAACTGTTTTTTGGGACCAAAAGGGAGTGTTGCTTGTGGAGTTTATGCAGCCTGGAACAACAATTAATGCAGATTCATATTGTGAAACTTTGCAACGCTTACGGAGAGCTATTCAAAACAAACGAAGAGGCATGTTGACTTCTGGAATTGTTCTGATCCACGACAATGCCCGTCCTCACAGCGCTCGTGTAACCCAACGGCTCCTTCAGCAATTTCAGTGGGACATTTTCGAACACCCGCCATATAGTCCCGACCTAGCGCCGAGTGACTTTCATCTTTTCCCTGAACTGAAGCAGTGGCTTGGGGGGCAGCGCTTCCAAAATGATGTAGAGCTCAAAGAAACCGTCACAACTCACTTCCAATCACTGGCGGGAACATTTTACGAAGAGGGTATTGCAAAGCTTGTTCACAGATATGACAAATGCCTCAATCGTCAAGGCGATTATGTGGAGAAATAACCTGTATTGTACTTTACTTTTGGTAATAAAATTTTTTTTATATATTCACCTGTCTTTTCTTTATAGCCCATCGGAGGTTGAAAAAAAAATAGCCTACGTATTTTAGAATATGCTCTAAGATACATAAAGTCTGGCGACCTCTGATCATACGTATATTTCACTGCATGTTGTCCTGCTTCAAAATAAAAAATAATTAAGCTCTGAGTTTTATTCTTTAATGTTTTATTATTAATAATAAAAATTATCTATTCTACCACTGACACCAAACAATGACACTGGTTCAATATTACATGTTTAAATATGGATGGAAATGATACCTTTAACACAAGATATGTTTGTATTTAAGAACCAATTTGTAGGTAATAAACCTGATCATAAAAGATGCCATAATCCTTGAAAAATAATGCAGTCAATGAAATAACAAAAATTCTAGCATTCTGTAAATTATAATCTAATAAATTCGGACAAACAATGAAAACAGTCTTTTCTTCCAAGAGAATTAAGCTGCGTGCGCACTAGTCCGTTGGGGCGAAAAGTGGCAACGCGGAAAAAAATGCTTTCTGTGTACGTCAGTTCACACCAGCACAGCAACTTTTGCTTTAAAAGTGGTCCTATGCTCGCACTAGATGGCTCTTTGTATCAGAAAAACGTGAAATTTTTGTGTGGTATTTTGACTTTTTACGATTACACTTTTTAATTACAATCGATTTAATTTCTGCTCAATTAAAAACTTATTTTACTTCTTGCTTTGTGTAAGAGAAGTAGAATGCAGTGGCTTATATTAATATGTGTGAGATGACTGCAACAAGGAGATGCAAATAATTTAATTGAAGAAATGCGCTTGAACGAAACGAAATTTCTTTTAATTACTTCGCATGACACCTCATCAATTTGATAAATTTCTAGCCTCATTTATTCAAAAGCAGAACACTATTTTTTGTCAGACTATCGCAGAAAAGAATGATTTGGAAGAGAGGAATAGGATATCCCAGAAAAGGATCATTGTATATATCTAATGCTGTATATATCTAATTTGATTTATTTATGAATTTTGTTGAATGATAATTAAAAAATCCTAATTTCATCATTGTATTTTGGAAAGTAATGTTTTCATGAGGTAGAATACCATAAATGTTTTTGCATGATGTATGAACTTCCTTTAAATGTTTCCTTAAATGGTTTAAATAATGCAATAAAAAGTATATTTTGTTTAAATATAGGTAGGATTTAGAGAATTACTAATTTAAATATCACACTTAAAAAAAGCAGTTATTTTTAACTTAATAAACAACAGCAATTTTAAAAAAATGTTTTAGTTTTTGCCTTATGTACATATTTTTTACCTTAAATGTAACAGTAATTACTTCAATTAGTCATTCATTTATTAATGAACTGCCATTATCTATTTTATAAGGCCACTTTTATCTAAAACTCATTGAAGTAACTTCGTTTTATATAATACTACTTTAAGTTAAAAATTGAATTCCACAATTAGCAAATTTCCTAATGCTCATGCAAAAGTTCTTTAAATTAATGAAAAATTATCATCAAGATTAAACCTCTGGTTTAGTTCATATATAAATTGTTCGTAAAGTGGTCATGTGTGTTCAGAAAAACAAACATGAAGCTTCTGAGCATTTGCTCAGAAGTATTCCATAAAATCAGCTACATATTAGCGAGTTTCTTTTCTGCATAAATTAGTTTTCTTAATTTTTTTGAACAAATGGTTTACTTGGCACCACTCATTTAAAATTCAGAACTCACTAAATTTTCTAACTCCACTGAAGCAGCAACTTTATACTAATACCAGTATCGCTTTTGCTAGTCTCATGTCAGCCGAAATAGAATCAGATCATAGTAGTCAGAACATCTTATGAATTATGCCAAATGCTCGTTGTCAAAAGGAGAATAATGCACACAATGTTGAGCAAAAATTAGATTTATGTGAATGATGAATGAAAAATAAATACAAGCTTCTTGTGTCCCCCTCTGTATTCGTACCATCAAAGGTAGGAAAAAGTAAGGTACGAACCTGCATACAAGTCCTTAGTACATGCTGAATTTTCTACTTGAGCATGTTACCTCCACGCTAAGGTATCTTGCGGGTAAGTATGGTTTTAACACTTCACCTTCAAGAAACTGAAGAAGACACTGGGTTACTCTGAACCTAGCGATAATATTTTCAGTAAAAAAAAAAAAAAAAAAAACCAACAAAGAAACATAAGTGGGGACACTTCAATCCAAAATCTTTAACTCAAGAAGACAACGTTTTATCCACTGAGCAACAAGAAAAACCTTAAATTGATGTAAATATATTTTAAGAAAAATTCAAAATCTGAAATTTCGAAATCCATCACTATTTTTTCACTACAATCTATTGCATTAGATTATTCTGTAAAAATTATTAATCATATATAATTTATGGTTGAATATTAAGGATCCATGGTATAAACTGGAATTTGAAAGGAGATGCCTGAAACTCATGTGTCGAAAAGTTGAAGTTAAATCAACTTACGCGTTCTCCAATCGTGCGGAAAATGCCGCCTCTGAGCTCACTTCTGATTGGTCAATGCTTTATGCCCGAACGCATGACCATGTTGGTGTGAATTGGGCTTTATAAACTCAAAAAGCAAATCTAAATTACATTTATGCCTATTCTACTGAAAGCATATGACATAAAAATAAAATAAAATAAGTATTACTCTGCACCACGACACAGCAAACCACACAACTGATTTTCTAACTGTGTAACAAGATTTTCAATCAAATACCAGTTATTCTGAAAATTAATATAAACATTTAGATGAAACCAGGCTTTACTCATGGAGAAAACTAAAATATGCTTTTATTATTTCATGCAAAGTTACAAAACCAACAAAACACACATTTCTGCATATGAGCATTTTCGATTTATATACAAGAAGGTGGAATTTAATTACCTTATTAGTATGAAAATTTAGTTTAATGAGCCAAAAAATACAGATTTTAAATAAATACCGAAGATGCTTTTTAACATTCACTTCAAATGATATCAAAGATCCTAATTTTGCTCACTTTAGATGGATCGCCACTCGCTCGTTTTTCCTGTACAGGAGTGTGTATCAATGATCTGTAGCAATGTTTTCCTGACTAGCATGTCAAATTCTTTGTGTTGCTCATTAGACTTTTACTATAAATATCCTTTTCTTAAATAAATAGTTCAATTCTGCCTCAGTTGCATGCCTATTTTTTATTTTAACTTTGAAAATGTAATCCAGGAAGTGGTAAGCATTTAGTTACTTGCTTTACAATTATAAGAAAATATAATTTTCTCAGAGAAGCAATGAAAACTTTTAAATAAATACTGAAAATGTTCTTTACAAAATAAACATTTCGGAAAGAACAAAGACATAACTTTTGGCAGCTTCACATAACAAGTTTTTAATAACAAAATAGTACACTATGCATTGTTGATTTACTGAGTAGCATATGCCACAGAGTCCCCCCCCCAAATTCTTTTTCTTCACTTTACAGCAAATACGGTTCTCTTAAATAAGTAATTTACTCCAGCACCAATACAAAGCTCATTTTTTTTCCTACTTTGAAAATGCAGGCATTAATATCAAACTTTAAAACACCCCACATGTAACTCTTTATTTGCTACTAATACTGTGCCAAATTATTTCTTATATTGCAAAATACACAAAATTTAGATTTGATAAATGTTATAAAGTTCTATTTTGCATAATAATCAAATTGTACATTAATTTTAAATCAAAATGTATGTTAATTAGTAAAATTTTGCTTATAGCACATACAAGGATTCTTTCCCACAGTTCAGAAACTTTAAAATTTTTCTCTATGTAGCCAGAGCAGTAAAAATAATGAAAATTTATCATTAAAACCATCTAATTTATCACAGATACTCACTGCTAGAAACTCAACCTATAAGAACATGAGTGACATATTGTATGTGACAGTTAGTGGAAAAAACAATTGAAAATTCCAGCAAAATCATAATTTTCTCTCACATTTCATTTATCCTCTGCTTGAAGACTTTAAGTGCCTAGTAGCAGTTTAAAGTTACAGTTTTGAATAAGCTTTTCATATTCTATTTCCGAATTGCAATTTATATGAAGTATTAATATTTATAAGTAAGAAATATTTATAGGAAAGCATGTCTGTTACAGATATCAGAATATTTCAAAAACTCAGAAATGTTTGTTCAAGACTGGATTTTCAAAAACCAACAAATAAATTATTTAAAAAATTTTTTTAATTTTTACATTTGAAACTGAAGTCAAACTAATTTGAATAAAATTTATTTAGGATTATATTTTATCCATATTAATCACTTTTGTCCCTCAATTTAATATTTATTAAGGGTTCGTACACATTTTTGCGCATGGAAATTAAGGACTTTTAAGGACCATTAATGATAAAAAAATTAAGGACCTATGAACAAATGGGAACTGAATAAATTCAATTAAAAATATTATCTATGCCTGAACTTCATTTTTGTAATACCATCCAGAAAATAGATCCGTAAGAGGGATGAATTATCATTAAACATGAATTAATTAACAAAATTATTAATAAGTTTGAGAATAAAATCAACTTTATAAAATGTATCAAGCAGCATTAAATATTTTACATTTATAATAGTTGGACATATTTGAAAGAAAATAAGTGACATTTTATTTATGTTTTGCTAACAGTTTTATGATTTTTTTTTTAAATGCTTCATTTTTGTCACATACTTGCTCAGTCTAGAGGTTTAGTTAATAGCAAGTAGATTTTATGTCAAGCGGCATAGATTAAAATAAGAAGTAAGTTCATACTCAGCATGATTCATAAAAGATCGCCTGCTGATTAGAAAAAATCTAAAAGGCCTGACGTAGGCACAGTTGGCAAGATTTGAAAGTTAGCTGGGCTCTGTCACACAGTTAGTGTTGTAGCTTCGTGTAGGTCCAATAAACCACTAAAGCACCACAGGTGGTAAGTTGTTTTGTATTGTTTTAAGTCTCACTAAATGCAAAGAATAAGTTTTACGTGAATTTTTACATTTTTCTGTTTTATCTTGTGGCCACGGTAAGGATTAATGAAAGGCAGGACCTCGCTTTAATATGCAGAGATAATTTTTAAGGGTAAGCAGTCAGTTATAAATAATTAAATTAGGTAGTTAGATAACCATAGTCATTATGGATTTACATAGCCAATATGAAAGTTTATTTATGTTTTTAATAATATTTGTTAAAAAAGCCCTTTTAAAATCACAATCTAATAAAATTTCAAGTTTAAAACATATGTAATTTATGACATTGATTCTTAAACGATATTAGGATAATTACGCATTAAAAGCTACAAAATATTCATGTTTTGTAACAACAAAACTCAACAATATATTTATGCGTCTTTTTAATTTGAAGCCTTCCCAGACATTTTGTCTAATTTAAATCAATTTCCTTCTCTTTAAGCATGTTTTCTAACAATCAGAAAATTGTCTAAATACGCAAACCAGTGTTCTCACTAGTTTCTGCGTGCTTTATCTCCTAACTTGTCAACCTCTCTACAATATAGTTATCAGGGTTTACTTGATCTGGTAAAAGTTAAATAGTCCAAAACCTCCCGATAGACATGAAGCAAATTATTGCTATGTCTGAAAGTAACTACAGCGCTAAGACAAAGGTTTAAATAAGTCTCTTATTTAAAAAGAACTTAGAACATAAAGGCATGTTCTGATGCTAACAAAATCAGTTACAGCTTGTGGTGATGTAATTAAACAAGAACAATCAATTTCAAACTAAAAATGCAGACTAGTGGTCAAAGACTATACAATTTAATTTTAATTTAAGCTGGCTTAAAATGGGAAACTATAGTAAAGGCTGAAATCATAAAAAAACTAAGTAATTTACATAATAATAACTGTATATATCTTTGAAGAATAATTTTCTTTATGTATTATTCAGTCTCTTTCTTCAACACATTTCCTTTTCACTTTAGAATTTTTGGATTTAATTAAGGATTTCTGTTATTCTAAAAAAACTAAATGCATTTAGAATGTATAGAAAAAGCTGCTAATTTTATTTCTTTAGCAATATCAAAATTCAGAAGAAATATCAAATAAGGTAAGGGCTAGTTATAGTATGGTTAAGGGTGGCAGAAAGTTTAAAATTTAGACAAATTGACCAACAAAATCTAGAAATGTCATAACTTTTAGAATTTAGAGAAGGCACTGGAAGCAAAATTTAGAAAGGCACTAGGCAGCAGAATTTAAGAATCACAGAGATTGCATCAGGTGGGAAAATGCCTAGCGCCAGTTCTGTATGATGCATTAAGGTATATTATATGAATCTTTTAAATTGTCAGTTTTCAATTTCTTCATTAGTAAAAAAATACATTTCTATAACGCCTGTCCATGTGATAAGATTAGAAGCATTTTTGATATTTTTCATGCTTGTGTCCAATGAAAAGTAGAGAAAATAAAGGGAAGTGCTAGAATAAAGGGACTTCCAGTGCCAATAAACATGTTAAGAAAAAGATTCTAGTATCAGAAATAAAACATTCAAATATCATGTTTTCATTGTTCTTCCAGGCGTTCTCCAAAAAGTAAGAAATTCATCACAAACTTTCTGTACAATACATCCATCATGTGTTACTACCATGCAGACATTTTTAATTTTGTCACACATTACTGGAATACTTGAATCTTCTAGAATTGTGGGTCTATAAATATTGCCTTCAAATCCTTCTAAACTTTCTAGCTGCAGTGTCAAAAATCCTAAAGAAAAATTATCCCTACCAATTCTGTAATAGCCAAAAGCCAGAAATATTTTGAAACAAAGGAAAAGTGTATAGAGAATATTATAGAGAAAATTGATGCATATTCTGAGAATTCTGAATATTCTCAGACAATTACATGTGAAAAACTCTTATTATGAAAAAATTAAAACGAAAACATTTTAAATTAATTACATAGCTAATTTCGGTTTTAGTACGAACTGCTTCATAAATTGTGTTTTATAGCATTATACCTTGTTTATTTCTCAGATTCAAAATATTGTATAATAAGTTGCTGAAATGTAACTTTATAATATGACAGCGAAAAATAAAAATATTTTATTATGTTATTTTTTAAATATAATTTCAATATATTACCATTATTTTAATCATATATATTTTTAATGTTACAATGTACAATAATGTTATAATGTTACAAGAATGTTACAATGTACAGCGTATGACAGCGAAAAATAAAAATATTTTATTATAATGTTATTTTTTAAATATAATTTCAATATATTAACATTATTTTAATCGTATATATTTTTAATGTTACAATGTACAATAATGTTATAATGTACTAAAAAAATCGTCGAAAAATTCCCAGATCTTGGAATTAAAAATCTTCTATAAAAACTGATCTTAAAATCGCCAAAATGTTGATATGTCGCCAAATTCAGAATCGTTAAATAAAAAAATTCACATCACCAAAAGCGAAAAGTTGTTTAAGAGATCTTCATTAGAAAAAAAAAAATGAATTTCGAAATGCTTATGTTTCACTTCTTGCTTAGAAACTTGAGTATCCCACTATTTATATTAGAAATAAGAACAAATTATAACACATGAACCCATTCACCTATTCAAAAGATAACCATATACGTCAGTGAATCGCCAAAAATATTCCTCCAAAATGCTAATTCCCACTCAAACTGGCAGTCGTAAAAACAGAGAAATTTCAGATGATTAATATTAAGGACCTTCTGCCGATTTTGACCGAAATTAAGGACTTTTAAGGACCAAAAATTGATTCCAAAAAACCTAAGGACTTTTAAGGACCAAAAATCGATTCCAAAAAACCTAAGGACTTTTAAGGACTGTAAGAATCCTGTTTATTATACAGACACTGCATTCAAAAGGAATGACAATAAAAACTGGTATACAGAATACATCACCTATATGATGAAATGAACTATCTTTGCTTTTACAGGTTAAACAGGTTTAAAGATTTTCTATCTTGTGGAATGAAATATAACTCACAGATTTCTTATCAGGTACATCTATTTATAAACAGCCTGAAAAGATGAATTCGCTTTAAACCATAAAAATAGCATTTCAATTTACCAGAAAAAAGAAACAAAATGTCTTTACATTTTAATTTTATATGACAGAAATCTCTGGGGAATTAATAAAGTAAAACTCTGGTTTAATCAATGATGTTGAAAAATAACACTGAATTGCTGAGGTCAAAGTCAGCCATTTCTAATCTTTTTAAACTAACTTATTTTCCAGTTCAGTTCTTTAAGATATAAATACACAAGACTTTGTCAATTCCAGATTTCGAAAATTTCTGGATATTAGATCATCAGTTTAAATCTAGTAAGATGACATGCAGGCAAGGCAATATTTTTTTTTTCTTATTGTTTCGATCAGACAGAAGAAACCTAATTCCCAACAGGACCAGCAAAAGAGTTGTTGCAACTGCAACAGGCATCAATCAGGAAAAATTTAGAATATAGGAGAGGCACTGCATAGCAAAATTTAAAGTCACCAAATTTTTTAGAATTTGGGAAAGCACCAGACAGCAAAATTTTGGACCCACAGAGATTGCATCAGGCAGTAGAATGCATAGTGCTGTCCCTGCCCCCATCCCAACAACCATTCAAGGGCCAAAAGTGTCATCATGGCCAAGGCCAAAAACAACATTAATCAATGCATTGTGACTGGCTAGGATGCAACTCTCTGGCCAGCAAGTGCTTGAAAGTGATATGCAGGAATCTCAGTTAAATGCAAGGAAAATTGCATTACGGTGCACTTGCTTCTTTTTGTCGAATTCTCCATTCGCAGATTTTCTTCATCCTCCATTCATAGATTTTACAGGAGGGACAGCACTTTTTCCCCATATTTTATCATATTTATTTATTGTTTGACTAGTGGTCCAAAGCTTTGCATTCTGGACTTTCAGCTATATATATTGTTGCGTGCGCACGGTTTGTAATAGATTGAATGCACAAATCCATAAAAAAGTTAATAAAATTTATTTTTATCACAAGAAATATAACAAAAAGCTAGATTTTTCCTCAACGAAATCCATACAATATCGCTATATAACCAATAGCTATATTTTAAACTACTAGGACATTAAATAAAACACAATCCAAAGTGCAGAGAAAGCTAATCCAATCTCACCACGAATTTGCTATAATCAACAACAACAGTTATCTAAACAACTACAAAGCTGAGATGTTTTTCTCCAACTTTTATAGCTTTTCAAATCGGCCGCATGAGACAGTTCTAGCAATTTCTGGAAAGCAAAAACAGTAGAATTATGGGTACAGCTAACATAGCAGTCAATTAAATTTATTCAAATTAAATATTAATTACCGAGGTCAACTTTTATTCAATGTTAAATGCACGTGCTCTTGTATTTTTACTTTTCCAGTGTAGCTTTCTCTTAAAATCTGTCATGCGCTGCATTGCATGGGAAAACAAAACAATTTTAATTATAATTCTACTAAAAAATATCTAACTCAATACGAAATTTGTAACACTATATGTCATAAACAAAAGATGATGACCTGTAAAATTAAATCTTTATTTATGACATAATTTTTTAAATACTTACCTTCATTGAGAAATAACATCAATTAGAACCCACATTACACAAAAGCAGATGCCTGGATTTTACCAAAGTACAAAAATGGAAGCATCACAGATTCAAATAAGTTATTAAAAAAATTACAGAACATCCAAGCAAATTTTGCTTGGGATGTTGTTGCCATTTGGTACGGAAATTTGTCTGTGGCCAATAACAGATATTGACAATAACCTGATTAAATAATGAAAATAATTATCATGGATTATTAGAAAAATGTTAACATAATATAAAATATAATAAAGTGTTACTTAAAATGACTTTATCCCAAAATGACTTTTATTTGACTTTATCTTATTAAGTACATTAATACCCAGTTTTCGAAGAAAGACAGCAATAGCTATATTTAAAATATCTGACCGGACATGACTGTTTGCGAGACCACCTCTACAGAATTCGTGTGGTGGATTCCTCAAACTGTATTTTGTGTGACTCCAATCAGCCTATGGTTTTTGAACATTTAAATGCCTGTAGTGCACTTTCTCGGTATGAGAACATTGTTAAAAAGTACTGGAGAGCCCATGAACTAATGGCTTAAGCGCTAATGTTTGGCATTTGTAAAATAAATAAAATAAAATATAAATTTTACCTAAAGCATAAATTTTACCATCCAAAACTGCAACACTTAGGGCACTTCTACGAGAAGACATAGGAGAGACAAAGACCCACTCATTTGCTTCCGTATCATACTTTTCAACAGATTTCAATTGCAGAGCTCCATCATAGCCACCAACAGCATAGATATAATGATCTAAAGCTACTACACCTTTCAAAAAAGAAAACACAATTTCATTTACAAGAATTCACATTTCTAAATTTTATAGCTATATACAAAACAGCATATTAATATAACTTCTTCATAAGACATCAGCAATACTTCTCAATGTAGTTCCAATCATTGCTTTTGAAATTAATTTGCATTATAAATATTTAATAATTCATACAATGATGAAGAGAAAAACAGTTTTTCATAAATAATATGTCAGTTTTCATTACAATGATTTATATTAAATTTACACAGACCAACATCAAATCAATCTTTATAAGCTCAAAACTAACATAACTATTTTAGAATATGTTCTGAAGAATTACATATAAAAATCCAAGAGATGTTTTATTTCTCTCAAACTTATTTGACAATTTATCTTTTGCAGATATAGAAGAACTTCAATAATTTCCATTTGCAGGTAGAAGGCAACAAAGAACAAAAGACAATATATTCCTTTTATCTAGTGTTTCTTTCATAAAAACAAGTATATATTAACATTTACACTAGTAGAAAAATGCATGACTATCATTGTCTTACAAGTTTGGTAACTTAATTCCCTCTTTTATTTTGTAATGCAATATTGCAATCCATTTTCCTCCCCAATATACACTTTTAAATTTACAGCTAAGCAATTTTTATAATTTGAATTGATATTTTGTACAGATTTTAATTTCAAGTTAGATTTATCATTTTACTTTTATTTTAATTCAAGCACTTTATTAATTTCAAAATTTGTTTCTATTTGCCTGTGACTTAATAAAATATCACAGAAAGAGATATATGTCCCATATGTTGCAGCTGAAGTAAAATGTCTATCACATCAGCATTTATAAAGTAGCTTAGATTTACTAGTTTTTTTTTTTTTTTTAATATCCACAATTTTTATGAATAGCTCTTTTCTTCCTCCAAATGGCGGGCATTAGCCATTATAGGCGTCGGACACTATTAAGGCTGGAAGCAGTGGTCACGTTATTATGGAGGCACCTAATAGATGGGCCAATGTACCTCCAATTCAAACTATGGGTCATGATCCCAATTGAGGTTACAAAAATTTAGATTGGGTTGCAAGGTGAACAAAAATCATAAGAAATCTGATTCAATGATATATAACTAAGGGTTAATGCTCTGATTAGGGTCACAAAATTATTTTTGGAGGTTACTTGCTTTTTTATGGAGTTACACAACCATACAGTTTGAATACCATTGCCTTAAATAATTTACTAAGGAATCAGACTAGTGAAAGATTTCTTCCCTAAAAACAATAATAACAAAGTTTATTAATTCTGTTTTCACACTGCATAACTATACCTGTGGCTACATCAACATTACAAATAATATTATTGTCATATTTAAGAATAAATGCATGTTCTATTATTTCAATATTCAAGAAAAATATAATGTTACTCACACAAAACTACATAACATTAACATTATTCTGAAAATTTTAAATTCAGTAAAACTTTTGAAATATTAAAAGTTTCATCAATAAACTAAAATTTAAAGAATCTTCTTTGGTGACCTGTAGATCAATGGTTCCAAACAAAAATTGCATGTGGGCCAAATGCATGATCTAAAAGCAGCTGATGGCCACATTTTTCTTTCAACAGGGTAAGAGTGAATATATGCATACATGCATACACACACACACACTTTCTCTCTATGTATATACATGTATAAATAAACATATATTCTGCCATAACCTGATGTTATTCATGACAAGCATGTGTGTGGTATTGCATGTAAGTTTATACTATGTTGAAAAATTTTATTTTTAAAACTAAATTTGCTTCTAACATAGTTTAATTGAATATTTATTTTAATAATATTCAACTGCATTTTCTACAAATTCTCCTCTACACTTACTTTTTATTTTATTTCTCAAACTAATAATATTTTTCTACTATATTGGAGCGTTTTGAAATTTGTCATCTTTTTTTTTTTTTTTTTTTTTTTTTGAGTTACATTTTCTTTTTTTCAATTTTTTAGGTGACTAATCCCTTACTGATATTTATCAAAATATAATAAACAACAGCAATGATAGTGCAAAGTAAAAAATTCAATTTTTTATTTGTTTTTCTATCTAAAATCTTAATTTTGATATTTACAACCATTTTTTTCCAGATTATGCTTTGTAACTCAAATGTACTGACAGCTAAATATAAAATATTTAAACTGACATTTATTTCAAATAATTCTAATATGTTTAATAAACTAAATAACTTACTAAACAAATTTTAGAAAAACCTTCCAAATTTCCAGAGAAAACTTTTGAAGTGGGACAAAATGACAGATTAAATACACATATTTCTATGCAAACAATTTTAAACTTTATTTCTTACTGTGTCTTAATACTTCATGGCATTTTGATTGTGTTTAAAGTTTATAACCATGGTGAAAAATTACTAGAAACTATTTTCATCACGGATTGTAGATGCTCATTGGTCAATCGGGTTCTTTTCTCAGACTTATAAATCATTCTCTCTTATTTATAAGTCTGAGATACTTATTTAGAAGTCATCACTCAAGCTCTGTTTCTATTAGTGCATCGCGAACACATAACGTCACTGGGAGAAATGCATATGCAGACGGACAACCGTTTATACTACTGCATTGGATTTGCACTTAGGGAAGTTTAGTGGTCAACTGCATTTATTGTCACCAGATGTCTCTGCATTTAACTTACAGGATTCAGAATCTTAAGATACTTAAATTCGATTTTATTGGAAATTTTTATTTCTGCTTATGAATTGTGAAAGTAAAGCCCGTTAGCAATTTTTAGATAAGAGAGGTTATAATGCACATTCCGAATGAAATAAACATAGAAAAAACTTTGAATTGACTACACTGAACTTCTATAACTACACCAAAAATTATTATGATACACAAAAATTATTATCTCTAATTGCATAGAAGCTGAAGCAATTTCTAAAAATTTCTTTTAATTTCTAGAAGCCTTAAATATTTATGAAATGATTTTTATTGAAAACTAAAATGTTAGCGCAAAACAAGTAAAAAAATTTCACACATTTAAAAACAGCTGGTACTTCCATAAAATATTTTTTTTTTAATTTTAAAAATCATATCTGTTTTTATAGAAGAAGTTATTAAGATAAGCTTTTTTTCTCCTTATATAGATGCACATAATCTAAAGAAAATAGAAATATTCAATTAAATAATTCCTGCACTTCAGCTAGAAAGGAATGAATTTTAAAGAAATTATTATAATAAGAAGTTTTTAAAAAAGTGTTTAGGGCATTAATTCTGTCCTATGCCAATTGGTAGTGAAAGGTTAAAGCTGAAAACATCCCAAAGTTACCACACATGTACATTCACATAAAAGTGAAATGAAAACATACATATATATATATATAGGCAGTATGCTTTAAATTCCTATTATCCCTATCATTCAAAATAAATTTTTGCTGGAAAAATTTAAATAAATAAATAAAAATATAAATACAACATTAGATTTAATGCACATATTAATATAAATAAATTATAAAACACAAATATAGATCAAATTGAAACAAAGAGTTAAGAAAGTTGCAAATAGGGTTGAAAAAATGTATAGGATTTGAACACATGACCCCAAATAGTCAAGCCACACTACCGTCACATTATCATAACACAGACATAATTTGCAATCTTGGCTTATATATGCCACCCAGTAAATGAATTCTTAAAAGCTAAATTTCTTGGCCCTAATCACCTAAAAAATTCACCACAGTTTGTTTTTCAGCTTCTAGGGCATTTCTTGCAAAAACGTAATTTTAAAGTGGAATTTCGACTGAAGTTAGATGGACTGCTAAAAATATATTCCATAGGAAACACATCCTTAAAAATACACATTAACCAAAAAAGTATATTTATAAATAGAGGAATACAATTTTAACATACTTTCTAATGCAGCAGAATGTTTAAAAAGCTATCAAATGTAATTTATAAATCCTGTTATCAGTTTTTTACCTGTTTCAAAAGGAAAAAAAAAACCTTCTAATGCCTTACCTGATTTGCTATAACAGTGCGATATAGTTAGACATTCATTTTCATTGAAAGCAAATGTGTATGCAGAACTAGGACTGGGAAATAATTGTCTGGACAAATTTTGCTATTTCATGGACTTGAATTACATTTTTTATACCTGATTTTTCTTAACAGTTATCAATGCTCTTTGCAAACTAGTAGTGTAGTTGCCTTGCAACTATACTACTAGTTTGCAAAGAGCATTGATAACTTATATAACTTATCTTTTTTTTATCTAACTTATATAACTTATCTTTTTTTTAAAATTAAATTCAGTAGATTGCTGTCTTTTTCAGTACGCAGATTTCTCACTATAATGTTAATTCTGAAACAAGCATTTTTAGCAACTTTTCCTTAATCCAATGTTCACTGATACTTCCGTTGCCATTATTTTTTGGTTATAGCCCCTGATTGCTCCTTTTTTACCACGAGAACCAAATGCTTTGCAGACCTAGGGATAGAAGCTGAACATGGTTCTACTCTTTGCAGTCCATCATCCATCAATGCATCGCAGATGTCAATCAAAGTCAGTTCATTCACTGATTGGAGGAACACATACAGAACGTGTCCGCAATGCAGGAATGGAAATTGACCTTTACTCCAAAAACTGTGACAGAGTGTATTTATCTTTTGACAAGTGTGATTAAAAGTTAGTCAAATCAACAAAAAAGGCAAGCAAAAACTGCCATCCATGTAAAATTAGATAACTTGCCAAAGGTTTCATTTATGTTTATTTTTGTGTCATGGAAATTTTGATTCCATTTATTAAATTAAAAAAACTGTTTTAGTACAGCTCCTCAAAATTACTACCTCCCTTCATTATACTAAATTATTTATCTTTACTCACTTTCAGTTTCTTGATTCAAAGCTCTTCCACGGATAAAGCTAACTATTTTAGTTATATGTTTCAATAAACTTACTCATCTATTAATTTTTGGCATCATATTTAAAACATACATGTAATTAAAATGTTTTTCCAGGCAGAAGTTTAAGACTATTGTTGTAGATATCAGAAAATATTAACATCATGAACATGAAAATTGTAATACCTGCACCACTCCTATTAGTATTCATGCTGGCAACTAAAGTCCATGAATCCTTCTCAGGATTATAACACTCGACTGTATTTAAACGACTATTTCCATCATAACCACCAACAGCATATAATAATCGCTTTACAACAGCCACACCTACACCTATTCGTGCAGTTAACATATTCTGAACTTTGTACCATTTATCTTCTGCAGGATCATACCTAGAAGAGAAAATAGAAATTTACTATAAATATCATCCAATTACTAAATATTAAGAGAGATTAGGATAAAGCAATGTACTTATATCTGGGCTAAAACCTTTCACATAATGCACTACCTTGTAGTACACATTATTATTTATATATATATATATATATATATATAATTTTTTTTTTGTATGATTCAGGATTTCCTTAATTAGCCTATTTTTCAAGATTTGAAATTCCCTTTCAGAAATTCTCAAGATTCTTTATTTATTTTTTTTAAAGGAGAGAGAAAAGAGATTTGTTTTTATACTGGGAAGACGAGGCAGAAAAAAATTATGCAAAATGAAAATAGAAATTATTGGGGTTTTTACATTCACTTATTATTTGATTTTGATTCATACTGAGAACAATGATAGACTCTGTTTTACAAAAACTGACAGTTTTTATAAAATAGCATTTCAATGCACACTAATAGTGTTTGTAAAATGATGCATTTTCAATATTTTCATTCCAGATACCTCATGGAATATCTATTTCTTTAGGTTATAACAATTTGACGGACGGCTTTCTACATACATACTACAACAACTGCAAATGTTACCTTTACAGTGATCGCAAGTTATTGCCTTAGCTTAAACTGACTGGTTCAAGCAACAGACACACAAAATACAATACATTATCTTTATTTTCTCACCACTGATGACGTAATACAATATTTAAGTCTCCTTACAGCTACTTGCTGGAACATAAAACAATGCAAATGACCACAACATTAAGAGTTCCCACTTGAAGCTAAAATTATTAATAAGGTCAAACAACCTACTTTATTAATTTTCCCGGTTACCAAATTCATGCCGAATGACCAGCATTCACTTCCCATGTAAGAGTGGCTTCAGAAAAGTACAGTAAGAGTATTTATTGCAAGTCATGTCAATTATGATTCTTCTTCTCAATTTAAATATGTTTGCCATAAAATCTGCATAAACATCTGGAATGAGTGAGTACACGATGAAACAAGGCTAAAAGAAAGACTCAAAAATAAATTCCCACTGCTAGTTAAATTTAAATTAAATGTCACAAAGTGTTCTCTATCATTTTTATATGTTTTACTGAAATGATTCATTCAGAGATTGAGATAAACTGAATTTATTTTCAGAAAATGGATAGATAACTGAAATTCAATCCACCCTTCAAAAGGATGTCCTATACAAATCTGCATGGTAGCAGATACATGAGACAACATTTGATTAGGCCTTGTAATAAATTTTCTGCTTTTTGAAAACTATTACTGATCATGCTTGATAATACTTCATTTTATCAATCTGGTCAAAATTCTCTGCATCAGAAACAAGTGGCTTAAATATCATACTTTATCTTCACTGATCAAATTTTTCACACATTAAAAGGCAAATATCCCATATCAAGAAGTTTCAAAATGCTTCTGAAAGAATATTTTAAGCAACATTTCATCACAGAGCTAATATGGTAACTTCTATCACAGAGTAATATGGTAACACTTGCTTCTATATATTGTTCTTTATTTAAAACAGTAAATTCCAACTGACAAAAAACAGCATTAACTGTTGATCTACTAATAACATAGCTCACAAAAATCATTTCCAAATAATAATATTATTACCAAAACATTTTGCATTCAAAAGTTCATTTTTCTAATTTTTGGAAAGCCATTTACATTTTCTAGCTATATGAGATCTACATATGCATGACAACGGTCGATGAAACATAATTTTTTTTTTTTTTTTAGTTTCCCTTTGTGGAAACTTCTTTTAATAAGGAAAAAATGAAAATAGCAAACAAAGTCGGGCGAAAATATTAAGTGCTTAAACACGATCTGTTAATTTCATACAGCTTTAAGACATACTAATTTTCATAAAATGTTATTGTTAAGGAAAAAAAAAAAAAAAAAACACATTGGCGAAACAGGTACAATTTAACATCTTTTTAAAAAATATTTCCTGCAAGGCCATTATAAAAGCATTCGATATTAATCAAACATACTGTTAAATTGGTTATTGCTATATGAGAGTTAGAGTGTGTTAAGGTAGAAAAAATAAACCTTATACCTGTCAGAGAGCTTCTCCTCTTTTTTTAATGCAATACTTAAAGACCAATTACTTATACTCAAGATACTTAAAAGCATATACTGATATACTTTTAAAAAAAAATTGGAAAAACGTTTTTGCAAGTTTTTCCAATTTTTCTTAAAAGTATATCAGTATATGCTTTTAAAAGTATATCAGTCTTTCCAAGGACAAAGAGCGAAAAAAAAAAATGATTCACAACCTGAAAATTAAAATGAAGGAAAAAGAATTTCATTTGAGGAAGAGCCAATTATGACAACAAAGAGGCTTTGTGCTCCCAAGATTAACAGAGAAGAAAAACTGGAGACACAGTTTAAGTCCCCGAAAATTCGTTTCTTTCCTACTTTGTATATATAGTTGTATTTGTATATAGTTCACAATATTGAAAATTTCTTATGAACTTTTTCTGTGATTTTATAATAATATTTTCCTTACCACTGAAGTTACACATACTACAAATTCATTTTTTTTCCAAAATTTCTATCAATGGATATAAATAGTTTTCCCCCCTTGGGATCTTCAAATTTTTTGGTCTCTGAATCAATATATACTGCTAAAAAATAAGGAATTAGCCTTTTTTTTTTTTTTTAAGAAATGCATGTAATGCAGTCATCTTTAAAAAAAAATTTGCAATGGATATATCTATAATGGTTCATTTTTGTTTCCGGACAATTGTATGCTTGAAATTTATTTGAACAGATCTCATACTAAATACTGAAACACAGACTTCACACATTTTTCTTATATATTACCTTTTTCTCTATTTTAAGTCTTGCTTATTAAAAAATAAATATCATCAAATATTCCTTGCAATGAAACAATTTATTCAAAACGTGTTAATCATTAACTCGCATAATGATTTTGACTCTCAAAAGTTTAGCTGAGATGCTCAGGCAGGCAATGTTTCTCGGCATAAATTTTTGTTTTAAATTGAATCATAAGGGTTATCATCAGTGTTTGCAAATTACTACTTGTTCAACAAAATATATTAACATTTCTGTATTTGAAGAGAAATATGGCAAGATGTTACAAATTTAACTATTTACAATTTTAAAGATGGCCACAGTATTCCTAATATCCAAAAAAATCTTTGATGTAAAGTGTTAAGCTATCTTTAATGTATTAAAATGACAGAAATTGTGTATAACTGTTCAAAATGCATTGAAGTCTGGATTACACACCAAGCTAAGATGAAGCAATGGGAGATTCACCTCATGAAAAATTAAACAGAACCCAAACATTAGTACTGTAAAACTTGCAGCAGATTTAGAACAGTTTGCAGTAAAAATTAATTGTGAAATTGTAAGAAGAATCACTACAGCACATGGCTACATTGGGTAATAAGCTTTTTAAGCATGAAGGAGATTTTTTGTTTATGAGAAAACAAGGAAAATATGCGTGGCATTCTCAAAAATCAATGGAAACCAAAGATTTATCAAATTGAAACAATATTATATTTGCAGACAAGCCAAAATGTATGTACATAAAATTTGACATATTTGGGTCCAATGGATGAATTGCTCTGTGGTAAAAGCTAAATGAAGAACTCAATTAAAAAAAACCTACTGCCTGCTCTTAGGCACGAAACTGGAGGCATATATGATGTATATATGTGTGTACATATATGTACATATATATACACACACACACACAATAAATAAATAAATAAATAAAAAATAAAATAAATAAAAATACTGCTTGTCCAAGCGAGAGAGACTGAGTTTGGCGCGCTGCCAAGAAAATGGAACAAGCCAAGGGGGAGAAAGGAAGGTCTGGAGGGACGGAAAAATACCCTTGCTTGGAATTTCCTTCAGTAATCTCAGAGTGTTTTTAGCTTTTCCCTTTTGCACTTGTTTAAATTTAGTTCTTTCCACCTCAAGATCGTTGTATAAGTCACAATTAATTATTGTCTAATACTTTTGTGTTTTTTGTTTGATATTTTTTGCTCATGGATTTATTCCAAACACAAATTTAATTTATAAAGCTAATTGTAGCACAGGAGATTACCACGGGCAAATGAATTCGAATATATTTGAGAAATGGGCAACAGAAAAATTGATTCCGAATTTACCAAAGGATTCAGTTGTTGTAATAGACAGTGCAACTGAACAAGCCCCCAAATTCATCTCATAATAAGCAGAGTATAATGGATTGGCTTACTTCAAACAATATTGTGTACTCACCTAATATGCGAAAGATCGAACTGTTGAACATTGTTAAAGAACATTTGCTACCGAAAAAAACATATAAATTTGATGTCATGTTAGAAGAACATGGATTCACAGCATTGAGACTGCCACCATATCACTGTGACATAAATGCTATAGAGTATGCTTGGGCAGATATCAAACATTTTATTCGTGCACAAAACATAACGGCAGATATAAACATGGAAAAACTCTTAAAACTTACTGAACACGCTATAGAAAATGTTACAATTGAAAAATGGAAGAACTATTGTGCACACGTAGAAAGCTTGGAAAACGCTTACATGGGAAAAAGATGGTATACTTGAAGAAATGCGCGACTCTTTAGTTATTTCATTGGACGATGATGACGATTCGACAGAGAACGAAGGTTAAATTTCCAACTGAAATATTTTTATTATTGTTTTTGCATAATTACTTAATGAAACCCAAAGTAAGAAATTCTTTAATTTTGTACTATTTTAAAGACTTGAATGGAAATAATTAATTTTTAATGTAAATAATTAGTGTAATTAATTTTTCAGACATGTTTACAGCAATTATTTTAGCTTACAATCGTTAAAATAAATTCTAAAAGTTTATTATAGATGTGTTTTTTATTCTAGGTGTGTGTATGTTATTCTTGTGATAATTTTAAACTGATTTTTGTTCAGTAATTTTCTATTTTATGCATCTCCCCTTTATACGTTGTTTGTTTTTATTTATTCTTGTCAACATTTAAGCAAGAAACTCTTTGTATTGCACAACAGAACTCATCCGCAGCTACCCATCTTCCCTATTTTCACTCCGAGAAACAAATCGGAGCGATCAGTAAATCACGTGACCAGTCTCTTTCGGCTGGCAAAGCAGTAAATCCATGGCAAAGCGAATGAAAATGTAACTTTAGCTAAAGAATATCAAATGATATGCTGAATATCCTGTTAATTTCCCATTTTTATTAAATATAAACTGTTTGTTCAAAGTGTCCAAATACTTACATGAATAAACTATTTTTTTACCAAAAACATTTTGAATAACTTTTTTGAAAACAAGTAGGTTTAAAAAAAATTAATAGTACATGTTAAAGAAAAATAAAGTTATTTTGCTAATATTTAATAACTGATACTTAAAAATAATGTTGAAAAACATAACTGACCAAAAACAAATATGAACGTAATTATGCAGACATAAGACACTAGAAAATTTGGTTGACATATTATTTTACTCAATTTAAAAGAATAAATTATTGTCTCAAACACTTGTTGGATATATGTTCAAATATTTCAGTACTCAAAATTAAAATTTATATTGTTTTTTGAGAATTTTATGTAATATTAATAGAATAAGTGGCTTTTCCAAACTGCTAAAATGACTAAACATTTGTATGACACAAAATTTTAAGGTGATCAAGCAAATATTGAGGCTTTTTTCCTTTTTCTGCAAGTGTCACAGGAGGTCTTGTTTGAACAGTAACATCCTCACAGCATCCTGTGCATTGCATTCATATTAAATGCCCATGCTGGTTACTGCATATGTTCAGTTCCCTGAATCAAAAGCCAATCAATCTTCCACAAGATGAGATATTGTAAGCATTATTATCCATAAAAAAATTACTAATAGTTCCAGCACGCAGCAAGACCAAAGATCCAGGGATTCTACCCACATACCTCTGAATGATGTAGAGATCTCTGCATCTCCTTTTGTGTACAAAACTGGAATTAATTTTTGTGCTATGTTCTCTTCATATGAAGGTGTGATTATGTTCTGGCTCCAAGCAAAATCTTGATGCTACAGGTTCTATATGCATAGAAGTCATTTTGATAAAGGCAATTTCATATAACTTGTGCTGACAGGTTTTAATCTCAAGCTCAGAGGAACTCTTTTTTTGGGTAAGTGGTATTTCTTGTTATGTTTTGGTGAGCTGTTAATGACAATAAATGATTATCAGCTTCTATTGTTAAATGGGTAACCTACTATACATCACCTGACCTGAACTTCTAGAAATAAATCCAGTAGTTTAGAATCAGTCTAAAGCTGTGATATTGTCCTCTGAAACACACAAAGAAACTCTTTCTCTCTTATATCTCTGAGATTCACCTGCTTTCAAAAGACTAATTGCTCACTAAGTCCTTAACTCTTACAGATCATGATATTGACACTGACCGAACTCTTTCTGAAAAAGGAATATTATTAAACCTAACAGTGAGTGATACAAAAAACTAAATTTTTTTTCCCAGTCCACCATCATATTCATATCCAGCCTTTCTACTTTGAGAATAAATTGGTCTGAACACGCATATGTGTTTGCACTCATGGTCACAGTTCAAGCAATCGAACTACATTAATTTTTATTTATTAATTTTAGCATAGTTATTTAGTATCCATTTTTAATTATTATTTTAGAATTAAGTAATTAATTAATTAATCACTAGTTACTATTTAAAAATTTTAAAACTTGTATTAGTGTTTGCAATACACAAATTGTCGTCTATTAAACTCAGCCACTTGATAAATTCAAATATATTTGGAACAAACTACAATAGGAGAAGCATGGTAGATTTCACGAAAGCTCGAGAGCCGCAGCTGGATTTCCAAGAGTTGCAAATCCACATTTCTATCGTTTAAAAAAAATAATGAAACATTTGAAGTAAATTAATGAGAATTTTGCATTTTTATATAATTCATATGGTTTCATAAAAATGCAAAACTTTATTTTGCCTGCTTTGTGTTCAGAAATGCATGTTCCAGCAAATTATAAATTTGAAACTGCTTACTATATGATGCATTTGAGCAGTAATTCTTCAGGTAAAAAACAAACATTTTCTTTTGGTTTCCTTGATTTCTTTTCATTCAAAACTGTTGTTTATTTTCGTTAGAAGTAAACTTAAGTGGAAAGAATATGCATTGCTCTTTAGAAATACATATTGTAAAAGGTTTTTCATTTGAGTGAAGAATAACTCACCCACTTAAAAAAAAAAAAAAACCTGGGTTTGAATTCCAGAGAAGGCATGGATGTTTGTAAATGTATAGTGTCAGTGCGGCATTCTAAATATGCGGCAGGCGGAATGTCTTCTTGTATGGTTTGGTGGAAGGAAAGAGGAGTGGGAGACCCTCGGACCCGTCTCCCTCCCCGGGGTGCTCTCCATCAAAATTGGGGGCAGAACTGAGCCAAATCGCACTATCCCCTGTAAGGTGCTCAACGCTGTTGCCAACACAGGCATAACCTTGCACTCCTTGCCACGAGGAATTTCGTGGACTTCAGCTGACTATACGTCAGACAAGTGAGCATAAGCAACAA
>KK121721.1:176257-223692 GCA_000611955.2 Stegodyphus mimosarum | reverse complement strand
CAGCACTTATTGCGGCGCGTGGTGGCCACACAAAATACTGATTCTGATCTCTTGTTCTTGTTTGTTTGCTTTGAACATTTAATCATTTATTTGTACCAATATCGCTCAACTGTGTATTAAATTGCATTCAATTATGACGATTCCTTCTTGGTGTTGCAATTTTCACAAACGTGAGTGTAGATAAAATAATTAAGTACTTATAAAAACAAATCTGAATAGTCTGATTTATGTTTTATTCAGAAATACTTCCGTTCCTCAAAACTAGAGCCATAAGTCCTATACTAAAATTCTTAATTTTCTTTTACATATATAGTTACATTTTGATAAGCAGAAACTATGACAAAAAAATTGACCAACTAATCAAAAATTTCATTTATCCATTACAGTTAGCTTGAATTCAATATTATAACATTTGATTCAACTTACTGAAGTTCAAGTAACTGAATTACAGAAGCTTATTTTCAAGCTTTCTTTCAATAACAAAATAAGCAAAAACTGATTACAGAACTATAATTTTAGAGACTTTGGAAGATTATTAAATATATATATATACTTGAAACATAGTTGCAGCAGGAAGTAGATTGCACACATTATTTTCTTCAATCTTCACTTGTCCAGTATATGCAAAATGGATGATGATAGCCATACTCATAGGGCATACACCTTGAATATTAATAATAGACATATCTGATTCTTTTAACCCACTTGTGAACATAGCCTGAAAATATATCCAATACATATAGAAATTATTATAGGTTAAATCAAAAATATTATACAATGAAATAGGACTATGTTAACATATATTTTTTAAACAATAAGCATTAATAATTCAAATAAAATCAATACTAAAAAAATTGCTTCAGAAATTTCTCTTCTTAAGCTATAGAATTATAAAATAATCTTGTTTTCAGCCAGTGAAATTTTGAAGAAGTCTTCAAACTGACAACTAGCTACTATTTCCCATGTTACAAAAGAGGCTTTAGTAAAAATTCAGTATTATTTTATACTGAGAATCTAAGTAACCATGCTATTTAGCTACAACATATTCAATCAAGTAAATTTGCATAATTCTCAAGGAAAGCAAAACAGTTTATATTCTGAGGATGATTTGCTGCATTTGGATGAAAGAGAAAAAAATATTTATTAAATTATCTAGATATAACATGAAATTAAAAACTTTTAACCCACAATGATTATATTTACGAGGATAGTCAACAAAACATGGAATACTGTTAAAAAGTTCCAATTTCTGCAATTTGCAGACAGAATGGTTCATGAGACTGATGCAGCAAAAAAACAAATCAAAATCTTTTTTTAAACTAGCTACTAATTTTCCAGTTTTAATTTTTTAAACGGCAAGTAATTTATATGAAAGAGTTTTTTTTCCCCTCTCATACTAACCTGTAAATTATACAAGATGATGAGCATCATTTAACTCTTTTGATCCTGATGGCCATATGTATCCTAACCATAAATTTGCAAGACTGTTAGGATCAAATGTTTAGGTAGCTACAGTTCCAACAGCTAAAAGGTCAATATTAAAATACGCTACTTTTCAAAATAAAATTTTTTTATTATTTAAAAGTAAAAAAAAAACTGCTAAGAAAACAGAAATATTTATAATAATATATAAATTACACTTTTCATTTTATAAATGCATGAATCAAGACACACATTTTAATTTTATAAATGTGGAAGATTAAATGCATGAAATGAAAAGTTAATTAAAATGAATCTGAATGAATTTTTTCAATGACATTAAAAAAATCAGGTTAATTTAAAACTGAAATGATGAAACATTTAAGAAAAACAGTCTTCATTTTATTCTTTATAATCATATGGAATTGTCACTCCCTAACCAGTATAAGGATATTAGTTTTTCAGATCAAACTGTAAAAAACAGCTAAACCTTGAATTTCTATACAACGAAAGAATATCAAAAATAATGAACTAACATACATAAATGAGACATTAAAATTCATATTTATTTACTTTTTTTTTCTTTTAATGCAAAACCTACCTTAAAATATGGACTTGCTGAAGCTAATACTATTTTATGAGCATGGAAGATTTCATTGCTAACTCTTATTTCAATATCACAAAGTTTCTGATGCTGTCTCATCATACACATGACTTCAAAAGCTTCTTTAGGATAAGCTGCAACAGTGAATCGCATGGCTCCATCAGAACACAAGTCTTCTCGGTCTTCCTCCATCGATCGAGATCTAAAACACTGTGGCCGATTCGGCATTTGTTCTTTTTTCTTTGCCATTTATTGACTTGAGAACAAAGGATCTTCACTAAGAGGATTAATTAATAATATAAAATAAGGTATAACACTGCAATTTTTATAAGCAAGGTGTTTTTTGCACACAATACGGTATGATGTAGGAATTTTAATCGGCATTGTAGTTAGAAACCTGAAAAAAAATCAAAAGAAGATTTAACAGTAAATGGTAATAAAAAAATATCACAAAGGAATAAAACTTGTAATTTCGCAAGCATATACATTTGAACAGATTAATAATAATAAAATATTAACTAATTATTATTACAAAATACATAAATCTTTTTTTAAAGTCATGTGATTAAAACTATATTTAATACTGTAAATATCAACTTAATCCATGAAGTTCCATGGCACTTCCTGCATAATTCATGTATACAGAAACAAAGTCCAAAATCTAGAGTTGTCAGAAATTCAGGGATTCTGGATTTTAGGTCATAAATTTAAATCTACTAAGATTACATGTAGAAATTATAAAATGCGGAAAGTTGTGAAATAATGAAGCATTTATGATCTTAAATGAACTAAACTTTACCTCACAAAAAAGCTTTGCATTAATATTTGTTTTGTTTCATTAAAAATTTTGGAACTCTCTGATTATACATCCAACCCTAACAAAAATCTTGAGGTAAAGAGTTATGCTGTCAAAGTAGGAAATTCAGAATTTTACAAAAATGTATTTATCTGGCAATCCACTAATGACTGCATGCACATTATGAACTCAAGGCTCATGTTTGTGGCTTCTGCTTGCTGTGATTATTGTGTGGAGTTTTTTTTCCTTGTAACAAATCGTAATGCCACTGCAGAGTTTACCTGCTAATAAAAAAGAAAATGTTTCATTTCTTTAGAAATATGGAGTTTTCGCCAGTAGTAGAGAGAGTAGGAATGTGCATTCCCTGAAGCTAATTTGCTCAATTCTCTGAATCTGTCAATCAGACTTTTTTTTTTTTTTTAAAGTTGAAACAGACCTATGTGTACGTGGAGAGCAGTGCCAAGTGCTCTGCAATGCTGAGAATTCTGAAATTCTCTGATTTTTTAATCATTAACAGATTGCTGCATGCATAAGCAGAAGACTGAGAAAAAAATAAGTGTTTTAGTATGGATGCTTTGTTGCACTTTTGAATTTAGTTAAGTTGTTGCTGTTTTATTTAATTTTGAGTGTTTCATTATGGATGTTGAGTTTTTAATTTTGGCATTTTTGTTGCTGTTTTATGCAATTTTTAGCACGCTACCATTTTTTCAAAATGGTTGCTGTTTTTTACATGTCAATTTAGAAAAAAATTGGTCACCACCGACTGCTGACTTTGTAGGAGAGTCGATTCCAACATAAGTTGCTTAATTAATTTTGTTTTATGTAATTTAATTTTAATAATTTAAGCTAATACTTTAATTTTACACAGAGACATTGTATCTTGTTCAATAACAATGTTTCACTGTTCAAGTCCTCTAATTGTGTGTCAAAAATTTCTATCAAGTAGTCGATTAAAAAATTTTCATTTTCAATATCTCAAAATTTTCTCTATTACTTTCTTCACTTGTATTCTCAATATTCACTAAAGAGCCAAACATTATGATTACCTACTCAATAAAGCATTGCACGACCTTTCGCTTATAAAAAGCTGCAACTCGCATTGGCATGGATGCCACAAGTTCTTAGTAAATGACTGGAGACAGGTTACACCAAATGTTTACACAGTGGTCACAGAAAGTTGAGATATTCCGACATGGTGGTATATGAGCTTGAGCTGCTGCTCCGGGAAATCCCAAATGTACTTTATCAGATTAAAATGCCACGAGTTAGGTGGCTAGGACATTAATTGGAATTTGCCCTTATGCACCCTGAACCACCCAAACAGGAAGACGAATGCCATGTAAGGGTACAGCTGATTTGCAGTTATGGTCAAACAGTCCCCAGCATTCATGGTGTGCTCTACCACAACTAAGGGCCTTAAAGCCACCCATGTGAATGTCTCTCAAAGCATAATACTGTAACCACTAGCCTGTGTATAGGGGGAGCAACTCTTCACTAGAAGATGGCATACACTGACACAACCTTTGATGTAATGAATGAGGAATCATGATTCATGCAGCCAAGTAACTGTCTTCCACTTATTCATGGTTCAGTCTCGATGTTCCCAAGCCCACTGTACGTGTAGTTGACAATGATGCTTGATCAAAGAGGCACACGAGTGGGACATCTGTTGTGCAGTCCCATATCCAATCGTGTCTGCTGAACTGCGTGTTCCAAAACACTTGCACTTGGATCTGCATTGTATTGGGCTGTCAGCTGAGATACCGTTTTGACGCCAATTCTGCTGTACCAAGCAGGATAGTCTCCAATGTCCCTTTTTTCTTTGATTCTGCATGGATGTCAAACACAACTGGCATCTACTGCTGGTTTCAACATCATTTAACCACTTTGCATAAGTACTAACAACAGCAGATTGTGAAAAACCTAGCGATAGTGCAGTTTTGGAAATATTTGTTTCTAGTCTTCGAGCCATTACAATCTGCCCTCTATCAAACTTGCTTAGATCAGTAGTCTTTCACATCAGTTGCAAAAGCAAGTGCAAGAATGAGTCCTTACATTCTCCAGTAGCTGTTAAATACCATTTTCATTTAATCATGTGCCCTCTACATCATCCAGATGAGTTCATTGAAAAATGTGGGAATGGTCATAATATCTTGGCTTTTCATTGTATATTATTAATATTTTCTTTATATTCTCAATATTTTTTATCACTTTCTTCACAACTGATGGTGATATTTTCTGGATATAAAACCTTGCTACAGGCTTATATCATCGTTTTTCATCATCCGTTAACTGATTAATCATGTCATTGCAATGAAGACGACTAGATCATCATTTTGCAATTCTTCACATATTCCATTAATTGGAAAATTTTGCTGGTCTTTTGCCATTTGGCATTATTTTTGTTTGCCACAGCTTTGTCAGCATCAGAGATGCCCTGCTTAAATATTAACTAATTATTATCATGAAACAACATTAATTGTTTTTACACAGCAACATTAGTTTGCCTTATTTCCTAATACAACCCTGTTTACTAGTTGATATAATTTTTTGGGATATTTTCTGATTATTCACACCCCCATGGAAAAGTTTCCCCACATAAATAAAGCATATTCAAAATTCAAAGCACAATATATCTTTATTTAATTTTTTTGTGAGAATAACTTAACTACTATCCTTCAAAAATAACATCATAGGTGTCTGCCTATGTCTATGCAAGCATTTTTTCCTATATATGCGAACCTGTCTTCCCATGACCTTGCAATGTTTCCCACAGCAGATTTATATTAAAATATTTCAAAATTTCTAGCATAGTTTTACTGCTGCACTGATTTTAAAAAGGCTACCGTACTTATGCATAGAAAGTAAATGCATGTATTTCAATGCATAGAAATAAAGTTCCGAGGGAAGAACAAAATGGAGATGTTAGCTTTAATTAAAATTTCAGTTAACAAGTAATAATAATGGGCTGAACAAAATAAGCAATAAGCAGGCTTAAACTAGAAAGTTTATGAAAATGTTTGCAATACTAGTTCAGCTTACCTAAAGTTAATTGCAACCAAATGCTTTCCACTTCTTCCCTGTTATGCCAATAAAAGGAAGCCAGTATGTGCAATATTCCACTTCAGACAACACTGATCTTTGAAGTACACTTATTGCATACAAAGCTAAATATGACAGAAAAATGCTGCCTCCCACAACCATTTGCGAGCCAAAATTCACTAGCCAGCAAGTGTTTTCAGCCAAAATAACAGGGCAGGATGATTCAATACTGTTGTGGATAATGATTTTTTGGGGGGGTAGGAGGGAGGGACCAGCTAATTGGAATAAAAATCAATTTGTGGCGCATTTACTTTTGCTTACATTACACTATTCGTTTATATCCTACCATTCGTTCACACAATATGTGAGAAAAATGGAAAATTTTCAAGAGGAAAAACAAATTTTTATGGGAGCTCCAGATAATAGATCACTCCAGTTATTGGATATCCAGGTGTTGAACTTTGCACTGTATGTACAGATGTTCCCCTATCCACAGAACGAACTTGTTCTCTAGGATGAAATTTATTTGGAGTTGAAAATAAAATGAACAAATGGCTGTGCATTATGCCATAGCATTGTCATACATGGCTGTGTATTATGCTATACATTTTACAATGAAAGAAAAAAAATGTTTAAACAAGTTTAGACACTTATTTCACTAAGAAAGGCACTTCAGAACTCGGTACAGCTGAAACACTTATCATGCCAACTCCTTCCACCTCTCATTAAGCTTCCCCATCATAAATGCCCCCTTTACTTATCAATAAATCTTCAGAAAGCAAGTCGGACACTGACTTCTCTCCACCCATGTAAGATCTAGAAACCTCATCCTATCCACACATTCCACAAAGACAACAATAAAAGTTATGTATTCCAGGCCTTATTATATTATATATTTATCTATTATATTCTATTACATAATTCTTTATTTACTTATAGGTTTGTAATTATAATGTGCTGCATTTAACATTTAAAATACATTATTTATTCATTCTGGTATTTTTAATTATTTATTGGGTGGTATTTATAGCTCTAACCTCAGAAAAGTAGTTAGGAGGCATGCGTACCAAATCCAGTAACAGTTTACAAACAAATTTAGGTAAAAATGGTCATTTGTAAGATGTGGAGTGTGTGTGTGTGTATATATATATACATATATGTAAGATATAACAAAATATGATAGATGCTTTAAAAAATAATTCACGACTTCAAAATTAATGCTTTAAAAAATAATTGACTTCAAAATTAACATTCTAAATTTGATGCTCTCTTTCCCTAAATTCATCTGCTCTCCTAAATTCGAGATCTTTCTATTGTTACGTAAGGCTACTTGAAAAGAACAACTAAAGCTAAGATTAACCAATCACAGATTAGCTGTACTTGTACATCAAACTTGACATAAATACTGCTGGAAGTTAATTACATAATTCTTCTTCTTATGCATTCCTTTTCCTAACTTCCATCTTTGCTAATGTATCTTCTATGTTAAGTTAAAATGACGTCGCCCCATTAACCTGTGTAAATTGTATATAAGAAATTATCGTAATTGCTATGATTAAAGAGTATATTGTCTACAAGGAATTATTCTAGTGTACCTGGAAATCTGCAAATAAAGATGATAATTGGCTAAATCTAGTTTGATATCAACTCCTTCCTCATGCCGTACTACTCAGTTATCGTGATTGTGCTTCGATTATACATATATATATTATAATAAAATGGGAAGTGAGGAAAGCAATACATGTTATATATAAACAGCAGTATAAAAATAAACATTACTTTTTATTAACCCTCCACTGAAAAGCAGTAAAAAGTATTTATGAGGCAAAACAGTATGCCATTAAAATAGTATGAGGCAACCTTCAGATGTTGCCTAAAAGTATTTATGTGGCAACCCTAAGTATGTACGCAGCACATGTTTATTTTGACCAACACACAATGCTGACTTTGTGCAATTCTCTGATTTTTTTAAGCAAAAACAGATCTCTCGGAACATGGAAAAAACAATAGCACCCCCCCACAAATTTGAAAAGCTTTCAGATTTTATATTATGCCCACAGGGGCTTTATTTTACATTTTGTGTGCAACCATTATTTATTAAATATCACATTCTTCATACTTCAACCATAAAATTCAGTTCAATAGCAATATTGCCAAATAATTTTAAAATGAATATATCTTTAGCATTTCCGATATACAATCTCCTGCGCTGGAGATAATTTTTTTTTTTTTTTTATTGTACAATGTTGCTATTGCTTGCTTTGAAACTGTTAAGTTTGTTAATAAAAGTTTCATCACAGTTTTACAAAATATAAAATAGATAATAAAACAAATTTCAAATTTGGGCTTCCAGATGCCCATATTCTAGTGGAGGACTATGCTATTCAAAATTTGATGTCTCTAGGTACTGTTGTTTTTTCAAAATTTGATGTCTCTAGGTACTGTTGTTTTTTCAAAATTTGATGTCTCTAGATAGTGTTATTTTTTCACAATAAACAATGGTACCTAGAGACATCAAATACATTCATGCAGATTCTTCATTATTTAATTTCTTTAAATATAATGCAAGGCTCTAGTATTTGGTGGCAACAATTTGAAAAGTGAAAAGTTTTATAGTGGCCAATGCAAAATGCGAAAACGAAATTAATAGCCTTTCTGGGCAAATTGTCCCTTTGGGGTTTTTTTTTTTTTTAAATTAAAAAAAAAAGAGGATTTCTTGAAAAATTCAAAAGTTTTATTACCAATATTTCTTGTTCCTTAAATTTTTGGGAATCAGTGTTGCCTTTTGTATATCAGCTTAATGGAAATTTAGTCACCAACAAGTTCATGGATGTTCTTCAAAGTCAGTTTCAACATTTCAATATGGTTACATATAATCAAAAATTTCAAACAAATTTTCATTTAGATTAAAAATGATGCATAAGAATATGAATAAGTTGAATTACTTGGGATTTTCAGTTTGCTGGAGTCATACTAATGCAGGTCAACAATAAAATAACTTCAAAAACCTCGCACATTTTGGATAGTTCAGACAAAATTATTCTAATAAAAAAACACTTCGATAAAATTGTTGCTAATACTTATAGGATAAATAAACTATATCAATGGGGTTTAGGTAATATGTATTAGCTACAATTTAATAAAGTTAAAATGTAAATTATTAAAAAAAATTAACTCAAAAATGTTCTGAAAGTTGAATGTAGTGTAGAAAATTTAAACATAAACAACTAATAAATATTAATTATTAGAAGATGAGACACTTGACACACAATTTCCATTATCAAGATTTTTAATCTTATTTACTATTTCATTTTTGTATTTTCCATTTCAACTTTATCCTTAATATGCTTTAAATTCTGATAGTAAACGTCTAATAGAACAGGCAAATCAACGCAAATTTTGTAAAACCCCAATTGATCTCGAGGGCAAAACGGATCCCCCTTCATCAGGAGCAAAAAATTCTGCAAATCGAGAAAGCGAATGTCGATCATATTTATACCCCACAGGAAGCCAATATAAGGAGACAATAGTGCCATCTGTTGGCAGAAATAGTAACAAAAAATGAAGGGTTAAGTTAGTAGAATTTTAAAGGCATTAGGCAAGACTGGATTGAAATTAATCATTCACATTTTTGTGAATGTGAAAAGCTTCAAGAAAATCCAATTCCCTAATAGAGCCAGCTTTCTGGATAATTTTAGCAGAACCAAAATCAAGCATGTGATTGAATTTCCAACTATGATTAGCTATTGAAGATTTGTTAATTTTGCCTTTTCGGACGTAACATTCATGTTCCTTTATGCGAAACTTTAATGCTCTTTTCATTTGGCCAATATAACTTAAACCACACTGACACATTATGCTATAAATTCACCAAGAATTAAAGTCAGAAATAGAATCTTTAAGAACCGAGCCTTGGATTTTACTTACAGGCGAGAAAACAACATGAAAATTAAACTTAGTTAAAATCTGTGCAATTTTGTAACTGACAGAAGGATGAAATGGAAGCACAACAAGGTTATTAATGTTATTTCTAGCATCAGAATATGTTCTTAGATGTCAAGATGAGAACTTGCGAACAACTTGATCAATGACTACGGGAGAAAATCCTCGGTCAAGGGCAATAGATCTTAAATAATTGAGTTCATTAGCAAGAAGAGATTCTGGGGAACAAACTTTGAAAGCTTGAAATACATAATACAGTCAAATACCGAAAATCCGCTGACCTGAAATCCGCGTTGCTCTCAAGATATAAACATTGAATTTATAGGTTCCAGAAACGGCAGAATGGAGAATAAAATACCGAAGAAAAAATATTTATCCAATAATGACATCATAATTACGAATAATAATGATTCTGTGTTGGTGGCAGAAAAAAAATCTTAGCCCAGAAGAGGTTTTTAGTATGGATGATGTGTTCAGATGAGCCAACACTGGCATATCAGATAACCGATGACGAAATCATTGGCTCTGTTTTGATATCGCCACAGCAAGAAAATGATTCCAACTCCGACATAGATAATGAATTTGATAGGAGTGAAAAATATCTTTTAATGAAGGTTTGGAACATGGTGAAAAATACCTAAAATATTTAGAACAACAGAGCTGTGTCACAGTGCAGGAGATTATGACCCTGTAGAATTTACAAAAAAAAACTTACTCCGGAGCACCTAAAGTTTTAAAACAAACCTCTATCAGAAAAATGTTTGAAAGAAGTAAAAAAAAAATTAAATATTTTATGCTTTATTAGTATCCCTTATTTTTACATGTCTCTATTGCATATGTCCTTAACGCTTTAAAATATTCCTGTAGTCACTAATATAAATGAATAATATAATATACATATATATATATAATTTAATGCATATAATAAAATAATATAATAATGTATATTGTTGTACATAATAATTTAAGTAAATAGCTAATGTCATATTTATTTTGAACTTTTAGTCTGAATATTATTATTTGGCTTTTCTGTCCTGAAATCCGCAAAATCCTAAAATCCGCACAACCTCTGGTCCCAAGCATTACGGATTTCTGGACTTCTACTGTAGTAAAAAGAAGCCATTTTTTGCTGAGCTGGGTGACATAACTTAGCATGGGAAGGTAAACAAACAGAAAAGGGTTTATGGTAAAAAGTTGTGCTGAAATTAGATCCATGGTGGATCATAAGAACATCAAGGAAGGTAAGTGTATTATCAGGTTCAGTCTCAAAAGTGAACTGGATGGCTGGATCAATCGAATTTATAACAGATAAAATCTGGGGTAAGTCTTCCTTATCACCATCAAAAAGAGTGAAAGTGTCGTCTACATAGCGAATCCACAGACTAGCGAAAGTGTCATCTATGTAGTAAATCCACAGACGAAAAGATAGTTTTTAAAAAAATTTGACCTCAAAATAGTGCATGTAAATGTCAGCAAGTACAGAACTGAGGGGATAACCCATAGCAGTCCTTCAATTTGGGGAAAATATTCATTTTGGAAAACAAAGTGAGTCTGACTCACAGAGAATTTAGTGAGAGAAATTAATTCTTTAATTTCAATATGTGAGAAATGGAATTCTCGAAGTCTAGTTTCAAGGCATTTTAGCACACCTTTGACTGGGACATTAGTAAACAGCGATTTAACATCAAACGAAACCATAATGGAGTGCAAGGGAGAAATAGCTTTAAAGTTTATCAATGACTTCGAAACAACTTTTTACGGTGTGAATATTGTTGGAAAGTAAAGGTGAAAATACAGAAACTAAATATTTGGCCAAAGGGTACGATGCTGTTCCTAAATTGGAAACTATAGGTAGAAAAAGAATTTCAATTTTGTGAACTTTTTTTTTGGTTGAGATTCAAAACAAATGAATTGCTGTTAAAATTTATTCACATTATAAGTAATTAAGTGGCGAATTGTATCTTTCAAAATCTTGTCATATTTTTGACTCAGCTTAAGAAATCACACATTCCACCTATTGCTAACTGTGCTAGATTTTATGCTCTCCCCAAAGTTCACAAAATTGGAATCCCTTTTCGACCAATAGTTTCCAATTTAGGAACAGCATCATACCTTTTGACCAAATATTTAGTTTCTGTATTTTCTCCTTTACTTTTTAACAATATTCACACCATAAAAAATTCTTTCGAAGTCATCAATAAACTTAAAAGATATTTCTCCCTTGCACTCCATTATGGTATCGTTTGATATTAAATCACTGTTTACTAATGTTCCAGTCGAAGGTACTCTATTTTTACATATTGAAACTGAAGAGTTAATTTCCTCGCTAAAGTCTTTGTGAGTCAAACTCACTTTGTTTTCCAAAATGAATATTTTCTCCAAATTAAAGGACTAGTTATAGGTAATCCCCTCAGTCCTGTACCTGCTGACATTTACATGTTCTATTTTGAGGTCAAATTATTTAAAAAACTATCTTTTCGTCTGTGGATTTACTACGTAGACGACACTTTCGCTATTTTTGATGGTGATAAGGAAGACATACCCCAGATTTTATCTGTTATAAATTCGATTGATCCAGCCATCCAGTTCACTTTTGAGACTGAACCTGATAATACACTTACCTTCCTTGATGTTCTTATAATCCACCATGGATCTAATTTCAGCACAACTTTTTACCGTAAACCCTTTTCTGTTTGTTTACCTCCCCATGCTAAGTTATGTCACCCAGCTAAGCAAAAAATGGCTTCTTTTTACTATTACGTATTTTGAGCTTTCAAAGTTTGTTCCCCAGAATCTCTTCCTGCTAATGAACTCAATTAATTAAGACCTGCTGTCCTTGACCGAGGATTTTCTCCCGTAGTCATTGATTAAGCTGTTCGCAAGTTCTCATCATACCATCTAAGAACACATTCTGAAGCTAGAAATAACATTAATAACCTTGTTGTGCTTCCATTTCATCCTTCTATCAATTATAAAATTGCACGGATTTTAAACATGTTTAATTTTCATGTTGTTATCTCGCCTGTAAATAAAATCCGAGGCTTGGTTCTTAAAGATTCTATTTCTGACTTTAATTCTTGGCCGAATCAGTGTGGCTTAAGTTATATTGGCCAAATGAAAAGGGCATTAAAGTTTCGCATAAAGGAACGTGAATCTTACATCAGAAAAGCAGAAATTAGCAAAACTTCAATAGCTAATCATAGTTGGACATTCAGTCACAAGTTTGATTTTGCTTCGGCTAAAATTATTCAGAAAGCTGGTTCTATTAGGGAATTGGATTTTCTTGAAGCTTTTCACATTCACAAAAATCTATCCTGTTTAGTCAATGACTAATTCCAATCCAGTCTTGTCTAATGTCTTTAAAATTCTACTGACTTAAGCCTTCATTTTTTGTTACTATTTCTGCTGACAGATGGTGCTATCGGCTCCTTACATTGGTTGCCTGCAGGGTATAAATATGATCGACATTCGCTTTTTTGATTTGCAGAATTTTTTTCTTCTGATGAAGGGGGGACTAGTTTTGCCCTCAAAATCGACTGAGATTTTACGAAATTGACATCGAATATAAGGTTGTCGATTTGCTTGTCTTATTTTCCACGTCGGCATGATTCTCTTGTATCTTGAGTAAACATACTGTCAGTTTGCATTAGTATGTTTTCAGGAACACAAATATCTCAAGTAGTTACATATATGTATATATACATGAAAAGATTTCCTATGAAAAGGGTAAAAATGGAGTTTAAATGCATGTTTACGGTTTATTTTCCTGTGAAGGTCCTAACTATTAAGAATCTCGAATAAAGTCGCACCTAAGGTAGTATAAATATATATATATATATGACAGTAATTACTTTGTTTGCTGCATTTTTGCTTTTAATTATTACTTTTTATTAATTCAATTTTAGATATGCTAATGAGTAAATTCATTTCAATTGAATTACTATTTTCAGAGATAATATATTTAATAATCTACTAGAAAATAAACTATATATATATATATATACACAGAGAGAGGAAGAGAAACAATAAAATGGAAAATAAAAGTATGAAATATAACCAACTTTTTAATATGCATATTGTTGCAATAAAAGAATATAGTACACGGTCCATTTTCAAATTTTCCTTACATATGCTATGCCAGAAGATAAGAAAATTCAAGATAAATTAATATTTAAACTTTAATTTGAGCAATGCATTGCAAAAGATAACTATAAACATATTTCTACAATTTAAAATCTAAAATAATCAATTGAAATTTTTTAGATATAAATCTTAAAAATGTTATCCTAGGCAAAAATGTCCGTCCCTTTCAAGATTTATGTTATTCAAACTTTTAATTTCGTAACCTAATTTATATTTTTAAATAAAGAAGTTTAACTAATTTAATTATGAACTATTAGTGTGTTATGCTAATGAAAAAAATAATTACAAAAGTTTTTTTTCTTAAGCAAATCAATAAAAATAATTTGTCTTCCACTTCATGTTAAGTCCATTACCTTGAGATTATTTTACCCACAATTAGCTTGTAAATCTGCCTAAAAGGGCAGTACATATTCAGTGACATAGATGAACTACTCAAGCTTTCGATTTTTTTATATTTTAAATAGTAGAAATATATTTATAGTCATCGTTATGCAATGCATTGCTCAAATTAAACTTTAAATATTAATTTATCTTGAATTTTCTTTCTTTTCTTCTGGAGCAGCATATGTAAGCAAAATTTGAAAATGAGTCACTTGCTGATTTAGGTTTGCTTTTAAAAACAGAAAAGAAGTATTCAATAATATGAATTTCTCTCACCCAAAACCAACTGGCAATTTATAAAAATGTATAAATATCATGAAAAAGTAGTTAAAATGTGTAATTTCAAATTCTATAACTTCCTCATAATTCCCTAAAGTTTTACATACATTTTTTTTTTTTTTCATAATAGTATTTTTACTTTGGTATCTATAAAATGTTATGGGTTGTCCAAAGAAAATTCACATTATCAAATACCTTTTTCCTGCTTTTAAAAGTATATTTAAATCTATGTATATTAAATTATAAATACAAATATGGAGGAACAAGGAAACTAAATATAATAATATATACATTACACATAATCATGTGTACACATATATAATTGTGCATGTGCCAGAATAAAAGAACTACATATATTTGTTTTCCACATTAAAATCGGATAATTAAATATATTTTATAAATGGTTTCCTAAAAAATATAATCTTCTCTTATTCTCAGAGTTATATCAGTTAAACTTTTAAGAAACTAATCAAAAACATCTAGCTATCTTTCCTTACTATTATTTCTAAATGTTAACAGTAATACTAGTTTTTATTACAAGGGTTTTTCTGACTTTAGAATTTATTTGATATACATACCAATTTTAATTACATCAATAGCGCTACGCTCGAACTTTAACACCAGTTTCACATATATGCTTCAATCTATACAATGAGTACTATTTTATTAGTAACTTTACTCAAATACATGATTTCTGATTTCATCACTGAAACATACGTTATTTATTCAACACTTAGGTGATTTTCAAGATTTATTTAATTCAAACCAATTTTGTGTCCGCATTTGGCACGATCCTAATTTTTAGACGGATGTAAACAATTTTCGGGACTTTTACCTAAAAACTAACATAATCAAAAAGCAATGAAGAATTTTTAAATATTAATTAATAGAATATTAAAAAATTAAGTTTTAAAAATAATCGTAATTTAAGTTTCCTTTTTTGTTTATTAATCAAATACTTAGAAAAAAGTATTATGATTTGGCGCTTTTTTTTAATAAAAAAAATTGATCAAAATTTAATTTTAAATCGTAAATATATCAGAAAGAAACGCACCTGTGTCAGCCACTCATGTTTAAAAGTTTAACATCCATTAATATTTATCTCCTAAGTCATCAAAATAATATTTAAAAGAAATCAAGAGATAAAGGCTCAAACATTTTAAACAGATGAACAGACAGAAAATGAAACCAAGTATAAATTAATGTTATACGGATAAAAAAAAAAATAGTGCATCTTACTAACTATATATACCAAGGAAAAACTGTCTCAGTTTTTCAAATATCACAGAATCTAATGTGTCACAAAAGTTCTTTTTTTAACTTCAGCAAAATTTTCGCTTTATCATACACATAAATACCAAAACCCAGATATGCCGAACACATCGCAGAAGAAAACTGTTGCTATAAAGCATTGTTAAATATTCGTTAAACATAGCCCATATTTGAAAATATTTTATAGATTAGTTCTATAACATAGATATTGTCAATAGTTCTTTGATTATTAAATTATGAGGAATAATTATATAATAGATTAAGACTTTTTTTTTATAAAATGCCGAACTATATCCTTCCCACTTACCCATAATAACAGCGACAAAATTGAATTTTTTTACTCTTCCGAATGGCAATTTAGATTGTTTGTTTTGGTCTTTATTTTAACACTGCAGAAATAATTTTAAGATCTGTGAACAGTATTTCTCTGCATATGTAAAACTTTAACAAGAAAAACGTGTATATGCAGTTATATGATTAACTGAATTATTGATACGATCCAGTTTTTTTTTTTTTTTTGGTTTGTTCATCTAATGCAATGAATTTTTATATTTTCTGAAAAAATATTTTCGTATCTTAACAGAAACATTACAAGTAATAATAAATAAATAGTAATAATTCAATAATAAATGTAATACTCTGAGCGTATACTTTTATGTATATGTAATAATAATCAGTCTTCTGTATACATTTTCTGTCGTGCATTAATTTTTATTTGACAATTTAAATTGCTAGATGGGTTCTTACCTTGGTAAATCGGTCGAAGAGAACTTCAAAAGAAATCAAGAATTTATGATGCAGCTACAGAGATTGCAGGTTTGTTACTAAAATAAAACATTGTAATTAAACATAAATTTCCTGATGGTAAATTCTGTTAAATTATTTGACGTAATAATTCTCGTATGCGAACATGTATAAAGCATAAAATTGTTAATGTTATTCACGGTATTAAAGCTGTGAATTTCATAAGTGTTTTACAGATTTTAACATACATAAATCTTAATACTTTTGTGAGATTAGATGCCACTATGTCCTAAGAGAGAAAAAAGGGTGTGGTGTTTGTTTATTTGATAAAATTATGCGTTTTGTGTGTCTGAACTATATTTAAAATTTTTACAATAGTAAAAAGAAAAAAAAAAAAACAGAATTTTTTTTCCAGTTGCTTGTGTAATAAATTTTCGTAAAAAAGCAAAAAACTCATTGAAAAAATGAAATATTGATACTAATCACTTATGCATTGTATTTTATCATAAACTGTTGATACTCTTTTATTTGCAGTGATATTATATCTTCGAAGAGGAAGAAAGGGGGATTATTTCTATATATAATGAAAAGGAAAATATTAGATACTGAAAACATACTTCTTTTGAAATTGGGGTAAAAGTTTACAATTGGGTGCCCCTTGTTTTTTGGCGATTCTGTTTTGATGCCAAGATCGCCGCCAATAAGACACAATTTCAAGTCAAGATGGCCGCTACACAAAACCAAAACAAGAAGTCAAAGAATTTCACAAACTCCGTGTCCATGTACACATCGACCTATTTTTACTTAAAAAAAAACATCAGAGAATTGCACAAACTAGTCATTGCACATTTTGACTTTGTCCATGTGCACATCGATTTATTTTCAATTAAATAAATCAAGAAGCTAAAACCATGTTAAAACTCTCATGGTAAACAGAAATGGGGTTTCATCGCCAAAACTGAACAAAATTTTTCGCCAAAAAACAAGGGGCACCCAATTCTACACTAGAGCCGAAATGGGTTGCATGTTATATTTTTTGTATTATAATATTTATAAAAAAGGTTTAATGTTAAAATTATTCATTTCACTTTAAGGAAACATGTTGTCATAAGTCAATTGTAAGTAGTGTAGCTTATGTTATACTTAAGCTATACGAGTAGATGAAAAGCAAGTACAACAAATTATTAAATGACAGAATGCTTATCTGTAGATTAGTTTTGATTTTAAAAAGCTGGCTTTAAAATGTTTAGGGATGATTGTGGTCTAAATATAGCTAAAATTCCGTATTTTTTACTTTCTCAGATATGGAAATTCTGGATTTGAGAAATTGTGTGTACATGTAATCTTCATTATGTACACTGTGTATTTAAAAAAAAAAAAGACCTGTAACTTCCATTCTACTGGGCTGATTGATGAAATTTAATTTACTTTTCTCATATTGTGAAAATGTAATTTAGACTATATAGCATTGTTCTAACATAGGTACTTTGACACAAAATATAACTTTCTCGTAAATGACATTTAGATAATTTTTATCCGTATTTCAGTTCAAGTTATGCCAAAGTGCCAAGTTTTGTAAAAATTGCACATGTAAAGTTATTGTTAAGTGGTTCATTGAACTTTCAGTTGTTAGCAAAGAAAAGTATAAATGCTGCAGTTCAGAATCTTATCCCCTTCCCCAAAGAATTTGCTAACTAAATGTACTTATTTTTAAAAAGTGTTGAGAAACCAGAATGGTAAGTAACTTTGTAAAAAGAAGTAGTAGAACATGAAAAAACATTTAAGAAATTATTATTATTATTATTATTATTATTATTATTATTATTATTATTTTTTTTTTTTTGCTTTGGTAACTAAATTGTTTGAAATTTTGTATACATGCATGTATTTGTGTGAGTCACATTAATATTCTGAATTATTTGAAATTATGTCAGATTTTTCCTTCAAAGTAGTTTTCAGGAATTTTCAAATGAGGTCACAATCACCCTTGAATAATGGTCTGATGCAAGTCTGTTATCAAGGAGCAGTATTGGATGGATGGTTTCTATCAGTATAATTTCCCATGATACCTAGACCTTTTCTGAAATCATTACTAATCTCATGCTGAATTTTGCTAATGTTAAATGTATTTGTTTTTTGCAAGTCTTTTGTCTATCATTTTTGCAGTTTGTTTAAAGGATTATATGGAACATTTTATTAAATTTTAGAATTGTATAAGATTTTGCTCAGATAGGTATAAGAAGATCTTGTTTAATTTTGTTTGTAACTTTAGTCATTTAAAGTGCAAATTTTTATAAATAACTGAAATGAATTTTTAAAAGCATAACAGCTTAATTGTGAAAGAATGTATATAATACTTCTCAATTATGTTCTCTGTGATATAATACAAGCATGTTATAATTGTATCTTTAAGAAGGGTTGTATGACGAAACAAGCAATGAGTTTTAACATGTTGTTATAGTTTGACTGTTTTAAATGCAACCTTGGCTGGCATTCTACCAAAATACATAAGATCCTTCAAAGAGGGTGTTTGTTATGTGCCACAAGGTGAGAGGCCACTTGAAAGTTCTTTGTTGGAAAGAGCGAATTCATATGAGTGAGTTAGGGAAAGTTATCGGGTGATACTGCCATCAGTTGTCTTTTGCGCCTTTAGTTTTTTCTTTTTTTTATATTTACAGAAATAAATACTAAGATTCACATTGGTTTGCATCCTGGAAACCAAGAATGTTGATTTTTTTTTAATAATTTATGAATTTTATATGAACAGTCCATATTTCATTGCTAATTTTTAAAAATAAGGTCACTAAAAATCATGGAACTGTATTCTTTTTGTAGTTAAAAAAAAAAGAAAATCAGTCAATAGCTTTCCAGCATATCATCTAAGATTACTTAAAAGTATTTTTATCTTCTTTTGTCTGTGACATTTGAATGCTGTTGAAATAAACAGGGAAAAAATAAGAATAGAAAAGTCACTACAACATGATTCCATCCAGATTTCATCCACCTATTTAGAGAATAAATTGGTCCAAATGCCATATACGTGTTTGCACTCATGGTCGTGGCTAAGGCAGTCGACTTCTAGTAACATGTATAGCTTATAATATATAATGATAAAAAAATTTTATTAATGAAAATCAAAAATTAATCCTGTATCAAAAGTCTTACCATATTTTAAAATTTCTCAATTTTTTCTGCATGAAATTATGTTGTTATGCCAAGTAGCTATGTTATTAGGACTGGATTAAGAAATGTATGTATATATGCATGTATACATACACAATTTAGTAGTTAAGTTTTATAGTTTATTTGTTAGTTAAGTGTAGTTAATAATAAGTGAGAAAGTGATTAATATTGATCAAAATATTGCATATTTTTGATGATGAGCATACTGATTTAAGGCATTCTTCCATAGTAGTTTTTGATTTAAGACTTCAGAGAACAAATTTAGGGAGCAGCTACAAAAAAAATATGCTGTTCCTTTTGGTGATTAATAGTTCTATTTCACTTAAAACAAACAAAAGTCGCTGAACACTGGTAGTTCAGTCTGAGGTTCAAATTTCCTGAAAGGGCTGACTGCATGGGTTTTTTCGTGGTTTTCTTCATATGTAACATGTATACAAGCCAGTTTTCCTTAAAAAGTCTTCCACAAAGGCATTCCTCCCCTTAGGCAGATAGTCCTAACATGCTTTGCCATAATTAAATAAACCTACCAAACCTCACTTAAAACAGGGTTTTTTTTTATATATATATATAAGTTCCTGTAGTGGTTTCTCATTTGTAGCTCTGTCTCAGAAAGTTGTCAAATAAGTTGTTCATTTTTCATCTTTCTGAGACAGGACTTGACTACAGTTTTGAAATTTTTTATTGTTTATAACAAAAATCTTCATTACTGCTACTGCTTCCTGTATTTTTTATATGTGTGTTAAGTAACGGAAATTTTTATTCGTCACTAATAAAGCATTATGTTTGAACAGCAGGAAGTTTTATTATGCATGAAAGGCTTTTTTTTTCTCTTTTAATGAAATCTTCCTAACCCACAGTGATTGACTGATTGTAGAAAGTTTTACATCATAGTTTAGTTTGAAAATGTGGGGAATCAGTATTTAAGGAAAGAAAATTTATAGGCATCTTTCATAAACACTATGTATGTTTATTTAATATTTATTTAATTAAAATAAATAAATTTAATGCTTAAAATAAAGCATCTATTGTTATTGACTGTTAATTTTTCCAGTTCAAAATCTAACTGACTATAGTTAATTTCTTAATAAACAAAGTAGAAAATATCTATGGATATGCAAATATTTATTGAAAGACAATTTTTGTACAACTAATGAATAAAAATAACATTTGTTGATGTTTAGTTTGATGAAGCCTAGTTTAATGAAACTTCTCAGAATTTGTAAAATTCCCCTACCACTTACACAAGTATATTATATATTTTATTAATTAATGTGTTAATGAACTTAGTTTATTACATTTATGTATTATATAGAGGGTGTTCACACATTTTTGTAACAATTTTGCAAATATTTATATATAAACAAACCTTAGAATTTTATTTTCTAATATGTTCGTTCTAATAGACTTTTTTTTTTAACTATCATATTACATCTTGATTTCCAATATAATAGTCCTTTTATTAGAACATCAAGGTTAATTTTATTCCACTCCTCCTTCACAATCCATCCAATGTTTTGGTATGCTGCTTATAAAGAACTTGTTTTAAAAGTCCAAATGCACAGTAATCAATAGGAGACACCTCAGGGGACTTGGGTTTGATGCATTTAAAGGGAATAGCTTCAATTCCAGTTTCATTTCTCATTTTATTAAAAAATAGCGCAGTAGATGTAGAGGCATGGCTTGGAGCCTTATCCTGATGGCACTTAACACCAGTGGCATAGCTAGGGTGGGGCAAGGGGGCCATCTGTCCCCGGGTGCAGCATCCAGGCGGTACCAAATTGATGTTACAAAATTTTTAATGAAATGTTTTCCATTCTTGGCACACAGAAAGGGGCACAAATTCTTCAGTTGTCCCCGGGCGCTGGAAACCTTAGTTATGCCACTGCTTATCATAGTGAAGATTGTTTTGATAAAGAGATGAAATTTCTTCCTTGAAAATAGATGTTAAAACATATTTCTGATAGTAATCCAAATTAATTTTGACATTTTTTCCTACTTTCCTTATTTTAAGTTTTCCGTTATAAGAGATTTCAGCAATAACCATAAAACCTTTAGAAAAACTTTCCTTATTTTATCTGAACCAACATATTAAATCCTTTAAAGATTTTGCAGTAACTCTTTGGGGGCCAAATTTTCCTTTAAAACATAAGATGCAACTTTAGATTTAATAAGAGCTGTATGTACTTTTGTTGGTATGCATTTTTTGCCTTTTTCTCAGTCAGATGTAAACTTTGATGTTTCTTTCCTTTCATATTAATTATGTCACTTATATTATGTGTAGAAATATTAAAACCATGCTTTTCATGTCTTTTTTAATAATTGAATAAGAGTATTTCTCTTCAGAAGTGCAAAAATAATAGCCTTTGAGCCATTGGTTATTTTTCAGCGACATTTTAAAGAAAAGAATATTATTAATGCAGACAATAATGAAACCTTATTCCAGTTTGATGCCAGTCATGTTTGTAATTTAAAATTAATATTTAAATTCATGGAGAAAATCAAAATCATAACAAAAAGGGGTAAACACCCTTTATATATTTAAAATTAAAATCGGATTTGCTTAACTCTTGATATTAGAATCTGATTCTTTCTCCTATTCATCTTTAAGATTGACTTGAAAATATGAATTTTTTTTATTAGCATCGAAGTAAGTCTTTCATAAAATTATATTTTTATGTGAAAAAGTATGTGCAATATTTGATTTAAAATGGTTTTGGTCATCCATTTATGAAAATGGTCTGCATTTTTGCATAATTTTATGCTCTTAATTTTAAATAAAGTGATGGGTTTAAAATTTTATACTGTAGCATTCTTTAAGGGATTAGATTTTTATTGTAATATATTTGCAACAGTTTTGTATTGTTATTTGGGGGGGGGGTGCCAGAATAGTTTATTTTATAAATCTTGTTTACTTTTTTCTTATAGCTGGAAAGACAGATACATATGAGAAATCAAATTCGAGAAAGAAAATTGGCTCTACAGATAGCAAAATACAGAGAGTCCTTCTACTGGTTTGGTGCATTTTATGTCTTGGCTTCAGGCTCAATGATTTTTGCGTATGAATTTGATTGATATGACTATTTTGTTCTCATTTTTTACATTATATTTAAATTTTTGTGATACTACTATAATTGTATTTGTGTTATATCCATAGTTCTCTGTAAATAATATTTATATATAAGTTTATCATCTATGAAATTTTAGGTTTAAAAATTTAAAAAGAAGTATATTCATAATATTCAGTTTGCCATAAAAAAACCCCACTTTTTAAGTATTTTTATTCTGTATTTGCCATTTTAAAAAGGTCTCTCTATCATTTTTCTTTACTGTCCTTCTTGTTATTAGTTATGAATTTTATGTAGAAACATTTGTCACATTTTGATACTCAAATCATTTAATGTATTTAAAAAGCATTATTTCTGTTTCGCTATAGTCATTTTTTGATTTAACAGTGCCGACATCTTATTCATGTGTGCAGTATTCCACTGTTGCTCTATTTTAGATAAGTTAATCATCATTTAATGCCACAAAGCAGTCATCATCTTCATTCCTAGCAATATTGTATTTTTCAAAACAGTACCTTTGCCTTCAATTCTTAGTATGGTGGCAGAACAATCATATATTTATGTACACCTTGCACAAAAAAAAGGGGGGAAACAGTTCTATACCTCTTGACATAGGTATTTTGACACAAAATCTTCTTTTTCTGAAATAACATACCATTTTTCCCCATATTTCAATTCTACAACTAAATTATGCCTAGATTAAGATAGAATAACACGTCGAATAAGTATTAATATACACTGCTGGCCACCGTAAATGCAGCACCCTAAAGGAAGCATGCAAATAACATGAAATTTACAACATGCAGTAGTGGAGGTGAGATATGCAAATGATTAGAATTTCAGCGCAGACGCACATCATGCGTGCCTGTGGAGCCACTTCAAAGTGCTATTTAAGGCTTGCAGTTTTTGACGATTTCAAGTTCAGCAATTGTATTTTTCTTGTGGTTTAAAAAAAAAAATCAGTTATGCCTCATAGTAAACAGCGATCATCGTTTGATCAAGTATCCGAGTTCTACAGAGGAAGGATAGTGGTCTACCGAGATTGTGGATTATCTTTCAAGGCAATCAGTAGTCGTGTTGGACAAAACCAAACAACTGTAATATGGATATGTGACTGTTGGATGCAGGAGGACACGACGGACCGACGTGTTCGATTGCGTCCACCTCAGTGCACCACTTCACGTGATGACAGGAACATTGTGTGCATAAGCAGTGATGGATCGCTCAGTCACATCACAGACCATAGCACAGCACATTCAGTCTGTAACACATCATCGAGTGTCTGCGCCTACCATTCAATGCCGTTTACAGCAGATTGGTCCGTCCACAAGACATACATTGCTTCGTCTACCCTTGATGCAGAACCGCAGACGTCTCTGCCACCAATGGTGTGATGAAAAAAGGATGTGGATGGCAGAATGGAATGAAATTGTCTTTACTGATGAGTCACGCTTCTGTACTTTAAACAGCCAGCGCTACATCTCCGAGGTGTTGGAGCCAGTTGTCCTTCCTTACATTCAGTGCTTGCCCACAGCCATATTTCAACAGGATAATGCGCGACCACACGTGGCACGCATTGTCCAAGAGTTCTTCGTCAATTGCCAGATTGAATTGCTTCCCTAGCTGGCTCACTGTGTGGATCTTTTGCCGATAGAAAACATGTGGTCGATGGTTGCTGAACGATTGACTAAGATTACATCCTAAGCTGCCACACCAGATCAACTTCGGCAACGTGTGGAAGCTGCTTGGTCTGCTGTACCCCAAGAACACATCCAAAAGTCTCTTTGAATCAATGCTGAGGCGTGTGGCAGCAGTGATCTCCAACAATGGTGGCTAATCTGGCTACTGATTGTGGAAGAAACCGCACTTCACAGAAGTCTATAAATTTAATCATTTGATACTTGGTTAACATATTATCTTCTAAATAAATTTTGTTGTGATATCTCTTGTCTTTCTTGGTGTTGCAATTTGGGTGGCCAGCAGTGTGGAATAGTCAAACAGCAAAAATCAGCATGATATTTGCACTGAATGAAACCATTTGGGCTTTGACAACTGAGGATGATGTTTTAGTAAAACCATCGAAACCAGTCCTGTAAAGAATTTGCAGATATAATTCTGATTTTTGCTGTTTGACTATTCTAGATTAATATTATGCCTAGATATTAAATTTTTTTAATTATTGGCGCAAAACTTATGGAGAAATTTAAAAATTTATCTTTATGCATTTTTTTCAGTTTGTTGCAAGAATAACTCACTTGATGAACTTTTTAATTTATGGCAAACAGGACAATTCATTGTGTGCGAGAAGAGAAAAAAGTGCATCTTTCATTCTTTCAAATAATTTTTAACAAAGTGCATAAACCCCATTTGGCATCATTATCACTTGTACTGAAGATGCCAGACTTCAAAACATGCTAAAATGTAAATTCATGTATATCTTATTAAATTTTGAATAAAAAAACTCTAATAATTTTTTGCAGGTATGCTTAGAAATACATCTACTTTAAGATGATGGCAAAAATTTTATAGGTGATAACTCAAAACGTTTTTTGAAAAATTTATAAAAGTTATTTAAAAATACAAATTTTAAAAATAAATCATAAAAAATGGGGGAATTTTATTTGGGATGAACCACGGAGATAAGAAAGGAAGGAGGGGCCAACGGCGCGCTACGAGTGAAGCACTGCTCCAATGCGTCGGTCTCCAGATCGGGTGTTTTTTGTTTACATTCAGAAGCTCCCTTGAGTGCTCTGATAGTATTTTGACACACGACAATTCCATAGAAATCGAAAAACGGGACATTTCCACATAAAAGAAACATTCATTGTGTGATAGATAATTGTAATTTGTATAGTTTAGTGACATTTATGCAAAAATCACATCTTGGTTATTTTTCGATAACTAACAACAGTGATTTTGTTTATGAGTTTGTTTTATAAAATTCTAAGCTGTTGAACTACAAAAATATAGATTTTAGTAAAACTGTTATGCTTAAAGAATGAAAAATACCTTAGGGTACCTTTAAAATTGTATATGTCTTTCAATACCCTTTTATTTTATGTTCCAAACGCATAGTGAATGCACAGAAATTAAAGATTTGCACATGCCAAAAATGAAAAATCTAAAATATGTATTTGTATTAATGCATATGCTTACAAAATGAATGTATCTGTCTTTAACAAAATACGTAAATATTTATTAAATTATTTATAAATGTATCTGAAATAAAAGGATATATTCATTCATAAACTCCTGTGAAAGTTACTATGAAGAAATCTAATTATTAAATGTATCTAAATTTATAATGATTATAAATATTATCTAAATATATAATAACCTTAACATTGAATTATAAACATAAACCTGAAATTCTGTTGACAAATACGTTTATAAAACTATTTAAGCAAGAATTGCTCATATTGGAAATTAATCTGTTAAAAGGTATTGTAAAGCAAATTCTATGAGATGCGTACTTAAGGAAGTAGTAAAGAAGAGTGTTAGAATATGTATTGTACAAATTAAGGGTAAAAAAAAATCTTATAAGTATAATTAAAAGAATTATTCCCTTATATTTTATAATAACTCAGTTCCAAGTTTTAAATAATATTTGTTAAAAAACCCTTTTTTTATTCGCTTTCAGAAATATTCTGAGAAAGTTAAGTACATGGAAATGAGCACCAATATTTAACATATTTCAGTATTAAAATAAAAGGTGCTCTGGTTTGAAATGGACCAAATAGAGCAGTAATTATAAATTGACTTAGATTTTTTTATTTAAAAGATGCCTCAGATGCTAAAAAATCATGTCCTATTTGAGAAAGTATTTTAAGAAGGAGCTCTATAAATAAAAAAGAAATAATTTTAATATTAATAATACAATAAACTTTGATCTTAATTTTTGTAATCCTTAACTGAATAAAATTGAATTACCATAATTTTTTTTTCTAATGTTATTAATGAAATCTTGTGAAAATATTTCTTTCAAATTAAACCATTCTGAGCAAATGTTTCTGGGAAAAGTGTAGCATTTAATTCCATTCAGAATGAAATGTTGTTTAAAAATGTATTCTTTTCACATACTTAGGACTCTGAAATATTGTAGAAAAAGGAAATATATACATTTGTATGTATATTTACGATGTAATTATAAAATATTTACATCCAATTGTGTCAAAAACCCATTGATCTTAATGGTAAGTCACTGAAAGTTTTGGACACCACGAAGAGATCACCAGTACTTCAAAGCTGTGTATAGGGAAAACCAGTTAGGGTCCCTCCTTCTTACTTCCTACCTCCACGGAAGGAACCTAAATTTCAAAACATGAGAGGAAGAATCAAATAAGTGTAATAAAAAAAAGAGATTCTAATAAATATATACCAAATGCAGTTTATGCGGAGGAGCTAAAATTTTGAGAGCTAATTTTTTTTAAACTACACATGCGATTTTTATAAAACTTCTCACTTAGGCATAATTTGAGCCACAGAATTGAAGTGCATAAAAAAATTTGTATGTTTTTTCAGAAAAAGTCCAATTTTGTGTCAAAAATACCTATATTCGAACAATGCTGTGTATTAGTCTAATATACATTCTAAGTCACGCTTTCGAGACCTGGAAAATGCAAATTAAATTTTGACACTCGTTCTAGTAGAACGGGAGATAGAACTGTCCCATTTTTCTTCCTGCAAGGTGTATTTAGGAAGCATTATTTCTGTTTCACTATAGCTATTCATTTTTTGATTTAACAATACCAACTTCTTTGTATTCATGTGTGCAATATTCCACTGTCGTTATAATTTAGATAAATTAATCATCATTTAAAGCCACAAAGCATTCATCATCTTCATTCCTAGCAATATTGTATTTTTCAAAATGGTACCTTGGGCTTCAATTTTTAGTAGCCATAAAAAAGTTAAATTTTAGAATACCACGTAAAAAAGTTAGATTTTAGAATTTTTACAAAATTAATTTCTTTAAATGATAATTTCTTTATGGAATAATCAGAAATAGGGTTATTTTGCATCACTTGAAATACTTTTGTAATTAGATGTTTATATCTACAACAAACAGTTGCAAAAATAAAGACCGGGAAGGGACTGTCATAGAAACAGTGTATAATGAAATTGCACTTCAAAATTATTTAATAATAAAACATTTATTAATTAGTCTAAATCAACATAAAATTTAATTTTTTATAGTTCTAGATTTTAATGCAAGTAGGCGTTAATACGTTAATGTTTTTACATTATAATAATAATTATTAAGATCTGAATAATCTGAATTATGAAGAACATTAGTGAATTTTGTATTTGCAATTACATTTTTTTTTAAACTACTTACAAAGCTTTGCATACCCATGAAGGATATCTTATAGTTACGCTTTTAAAAAATAAACAGGTGAATCATTTTGCCAGTATTATTTATCTTATTACTAATTGTTTTAATTAAAAGTATGAAATTCTTTATTAGTTTTTCATCCATAAAATATTGTTAGTAATTAATTAGTAGTATAATAGTTTTCACTGAAATGTGGAAAAAAAATATGTGCTTTAGAAACTCACATTCTTCTCTTAAAATTTAGATTCCAAAGAACTAAAAAACCTATCATGCTGTCTGCATTGCTGCCTTTAACTTTTATTGTTTTATATCAAGGAGATCTTGCATATGGAAATAAACTGCAAAGGATAACTAGTAAGTTTACACAATTTTGAAAAAAATAAAATTAACAGTGCACTTATTCTTTTAGAAAAATATTTTTTTATACTGTGTATAATAGTGATTGTATTAATTATGTAAAATAGAGTGCAAAATATTTAAAATATATTTTATGGGCAGCTGATCTATGTCTAACATAATTGTATGCAAGTTGCATATATGCAGCCAAAAATGTCTATCCTATAGAATGATAGACATATATTTGCATTTTCTAGTAAAATGTTTATATTTGAATAACATATGTCACTGTTTCTCCTCTGCAGCAGAAGTAGTATATTTTTCCATTTCTTGATCTTCAAAAAAGAGATTTTTTTTTATGAAAAAGGAGAACGGATGTTTTTGAGATGAAAACAGAAGCTCACTTATATCTGGTTGTAACAGAAGTTTTCCACCAAAAAAGTGTTCTTAATAAAGTTACGGGGGGAAGAAAACATGAAAGCTGTACCTTTAGTGTGTATAGTAATCACCACCAAATCTATGATTTTCTGCTGAAATTTTGGTAGATTTTCAAAGCCATCAGCCCATAAACTTGGTGGCCCCAGTCCAAAAACAGATCAACCTCATTTTGGACGTCCTGTGCAGAATAGAAGATAGCAGCAGCAAGATATAACTCCAGGTGTGAAAAAGAGTAGAAGTCTGAAGGATCGATGTCGGGGCTATGTGGTGGGTATGACAAAAGATCTCATTCAAGTCCGTACAGAGTCCAGCTGGTGCAGACACATATGGTCTTGCATTATGTTGATGGAACATTACCTTTTAGTTCCAGAACTGAGTTCAATGTTTTTTCTTGATAGCAACATCAACATGGACTAGCATCTCTCTGTACCACCTTACTGTCAAAAGTTTTACCTTTTTCCAGATACTCCTTGTGGATAATACCATGGCAATCCCACCAGATACAAAGCATGATGTTTTTTAAAAATCAAATTGCACTTTGTGGTGCCTCCGACAGGCTCACTGGACACAGACCAATTTCCTTTTTGGCCTGCGTTGTTGAAGTAAGTCCACTTTTCATCACAAGTGACGATCCGGTCCAGAATTTTGGCCTTGCATTGATATTCGAGCAGATAAGTGCAGGCTCAAACATGTCTGTCCTTATCAGCTTGAGTCAGCTCATGCAGTACCCAGCGATTGAACTTGTGCGTCAAGTTTATATGATGCATAGTGTGACTAATGGACATGACATTAATGTCTAACTCCTTAGTAAGCTCTTGATTGGTTGCACACTGATCTTCTTCCACAAGTTCTCAGAGGCGGGCTTCATCAACAGCTGTAGGCTGACTAGAGTGCTATACTTCTTGAATGTCATAGTACTTGATTTTGAACTTTCGGTGACAAACCTTCACAAAGTCATATGATACAACATTAGTACCTAAAGCTGTACGCATAATTTGGTGACATTCTGTATCTGACTTTTTGCAATAGAACTGGAAGTAAATGATAGTTCTAATCTGGTAGTATGATAGTTCCATTTCAGACACCTTCTGTACTTAATGATAATGATATTTTTTACAAATTTTATGCGACAGCATTCTAAAGCAAGGTCTCACTTTTTTTCAAATACCAAAAATTGTTTGACAAAATATGATTAAACATGCCAATGGTTTATACAGATGATATTAATGGTAATGCAAAACTTCCATTAAAAGCCAATGAAATATTTGTGTATGTCACTTCTAAATGTATTAGACAGCCTCTGTGTGATGTGTATTTATATTTCCTACATTACATCGAGTTTTTACACATTTTAGAATGATTTTGATAAAGAATTTTGGCTAATACTTTTATTTAAAAATTAAAATTCAAAATATCATCTGCTGCTGCTAGGATATCTTTTTATGCTTTCCGAAGAGAAACACTCCTATTGCCTAATAAAAAAATGTTGCAAAATGCATCATATTAAACTTTCTTAATGCAAAATAAGCAATATTATTAATTGGAAAGGGGGGAAAACAGTCATTACTTCTGCATAGAGAGAAGACTTCAAACTAAAACCCCCAAAAAGGTACACTGGGGGGGGACAGTTCTATATCTTCTGTTCTAGTGATCCGATTGACGAAATTCCTGTTGCGTTTTTCAAGTCTCGAAAGCGGGACTGAGGATATGTATTAGATTTGTATATAGCATTGTTCAAATATAGGTATTTTGACACAAAATCGGACATTTTCTGAAATGATATGCCAATTTTTTTTCCATATTTCAATTCTACGATTCAAATTATGCCAAACTGTCAAGTTTTGTAAAAATCGCACAAGCAGTTTTTAGCTCTCAAAATTAGCTCTCAAAATTTTAGCTCCTCAATGTTAATTGAATTTGATATATATTTATTAATATCTCCTTTTTATGAAACTTGTTTGATTTGTTCTTATACAGTTCGAAATTTAGGTTCATTCCAAACAAATTTCGCCTATTTTTTATGATTTATTTTTTTAATTTGTATTTTTATATAATTTTTATAAGTTTTTTGAAAAAAATTTTGAATTATAACCTATAAAATTTTTAAAATCATCTTAAAGTAGATTTATTTCTAAGCATACCTGCAAAAAATTAGACCTTTTTATTCAAAATTTCCGAAGATATACTTGAATTTATATATTGGCGCGTTTTGAAATTTGGCATATTTGTTGAAAGCGATAGTAACGAAAATGGGGTTTACGCAATTTGTAAAAATTATTTGAAAGTAGAACAATGTGACTTTTTTTCCTCTTATCCACAATGTAAAAAGGCAGGAACGATGTGACCTTTTTTCCTCTGCTGCACAATGAAAGGGAAAGAAAATAGGTTGCCACATATTAAGAAGTTTGCCAAATGAATTATTCTTGGCTCAAACTGAAAAAAATTCGCCAAGTTAAATTTACTTCTCCGTAAATTTTGCACCAAATTTTACAAAATTTAATATTTAGGCATAATTTGAGTCGTAGAATCGAAATATGGAAAAAAATTGCTATGTTTTTTCAGAAAAAGTCCGATTTTGTGTCAAAATACTTATGTTAGAATGATGCATATATAAATCTAATATATATCCTAAGTCACACTTTTGAGACATGAAAAACGCAATTTGAATTTCGTCAAATGGCCCAGTAGAATGGGGGATATAGAAAGTGTCCCTTTTATTTTTTGCGCAGTGTACAATCTTTTTCTAATGTTAAATCATGGGTACAAAAAAAAAAATTTGCTGACGTAAAAATCATTTGGAAAATCTTTAAATACATCTGTAGCAAGAATAAATAAAATGATGATTTCAAGATTTACAACTGAAAAAGCTAAAAGAACATGACATTCACCAGTTTTTACTGAAGCATGTGGCTCAGCGCAAAACAAATTGTAGAATCCTGTATGAAAACTATTTAGCAGGAAGTAAATAGAAGTACATTGTACATGATAAAGAATAGGTTTACCTAAATGACTGCAATTAAAAAAAGTATTAATGGGGAAAATTTTATTATTAATTATTTATTTATTAATAGGAAAAAATGGACAAACAAAGTTCCATCAATGCAAAAAACGTTTCAGTAAAGTGTTTATGATTGTCATAGGATTCTCATACAACGGGACATTAAAAATAGGACAAGTAGGGAAAAAATGTAAAAATCAACTCAATGTACTATCAAGAGAAAGTTTTACATCCAGTGTTTATAGAATGTGTTGTTCAGAGGCTCATATTTGGAGTAAAAAATCCATCGATTTAGGACAACACACTTTATTTAAACAAATAATGAATAAAAAGAGCACAGAGCAAATCATATTGACCATCACACAGCATATATTATATCACCACCTCCGTACGCTCGAATGACGGATGTGTCAGGAGAAGAGATAACTGCGCCACAATAATTAATACGCATGTGCATAAGAAAAAAAGTTTGCTCTCCTCCATCCAATACATGCCTCCTGTGAGCAACATTTTGTCAATACAAAAATGAAATACAAAAGAACAATATATAACACATTACATAACAAAATTAAGGAAATTATTTTCAATGTATACAATAATTTTTCTTCACTGACACTTTTAGGAAGAAAATCTGCAGTCATATTATCAGTTTGTGAATATTCCAACTTTATGACATTGTTCTTTATTAAATCCTTGATAAAATGGAAATGTAAGTTCATGTGTCTGGATTTCATAAAAGATCTGACACAGTTGATCCACTGGATAGCAGCTTGACTGTCTGTATTCAAAGCCACTGTATCATACAAAAATTGTTTACATTTTAATTCTGATAATAAATTTACAGTCCAAATAATATCCATACAAATTTCAGAAACAGAAAGTAATTCTGCTTCACAAGTAGAGAGACTAACACTACTTTGCTTACAACATTTTCAAAAAATCAATCAATCACCTAGTAAAATAGTACCATTAGAAAATGATTTACCATTTTCTGCGTTTCACCAGCTAGCATCAGCATATGCATTTAAAACTCCAAAATCATTGCTATAGAAATTTTTTTTTGTACCTTTTAAATACCTTAATACTCTGTTAGCCAAAAGATAATGCCCTTTTTCTTGTACACAATTAAATTGTGACAAATAAGTTGTTACAAATGATGTATCACGACACATTGTATTCAATGAATATAAAAGTTCCCCAATTAATTCCTGATACAAAGTTGTATCAATCTTTTCATTTTTACATGAAAAACCTTTATCTGCCCCTTTTACGATTGGCGTTTTTACTTTTTTACAATTTTCTAGATTGTGCTTAGTCAATTAGGAATCAATATATTTTGTTTGAGACAAACATATACCATTTTAAGTTTTTCTCTTTGGATTCCCGAAAATTTTGAATTAATATTTTCATATAACTCGAATACATTTTTAATTTTAGAAACAGTATTTTCAAGCATTTCTTTATTATTACACAATACAGCTAAATCATCAACATACATAGATAGTATAAAAATGTTTTTGGTATCATTATAAATGAATACACAATTATCAGATGCTAATTGTACCAGTCCAAGTTTTTCTAATTCAGTTTTTATTTTCATACATACTTTTCCTTCTCCAATCAGTTTTTCATAACCAGGTGGAGGAGTCGTATATACATCCTCATTTAAGTCACTGTACAAGTATGCTGTTTTCACATCATAAAATTTAATTTAGCTGAAAGTGCAAGCAATAATCTAAAACATTCAATGTTAACAATTGGTGCATATTATTTGGTATAAACCTTATTTTTTATTTGATTAAACCCAGCCACTACTAATTGTGCTTTATATTTTACTTCCCCAGAAATTCTTTCCTTTAAAGTATACACCCATTTACTTTTTACAATTTTTTTTTTAATCCTACCTACTATTTCCCACACTTCGTGTTTGCAATGAATCTAATTTGTTTTCTATTGCTGATTTCCAGTCATACCAATTAGCACTATTTTTTTGCATCTGAAAAATCGTTGAGAATAATCTGATTATATTTGATGACAGTTGTTTTGATGATTTGAGCCTCTCCGTATTTCATTTCCATTTTGATTATTTTTTTCATAGCTGTCAGATGTTTGGATTTCATTCCCCTTATCATCGCCCCCACTACAATGGCTCATGTCCGTGATTTCGAAATTCGATGAGTCGGCATATTCTCTTGTTTGAATATTTTCCGTAACAACAACCAATTCGAGGTGCGGTTTTTCACTTTTTGTTTTTTGATCTACTTTGTTTTCCTTCCATGAAATTCCTTTTAATTCTTCAATATCTCAAGTTTCTATGGTTTTATTTCCCCCCTATAATTACTACCTTTTAAAGATTTGTTAAATTTAACCGATCGTTCTTCAATTATTTTATTACTTGCTATATCATAAATACGATATCCTTTTCTTTCTCTAGCATATCCTAACATTATCCCTGTTTTTCCTGGTATATTTTCATATATATATTCAAATTTTTTTAGATAGTTTAATATGGGTTTTTTGTCAGTCCAAATTTCTATAGGAATTTTTTCTTTCCCTTTTTGGGGTATTAAATTTGATACTTGAGTATTAAAATTAATTGCTTCTGCCCAGAATTTTACCGAAAGCTCACTCTCATGTAGTAATGTCTAGCTCTTTCCAAAAGAACTCTGTTTGCCCATTCAGCTTTCCCATTAGTTTCACTATTATATGGAACTGTTTTTTCATGAAAAATACCAGGATTAGCAACATAATTACCTAATTATTCATTTACAAATTCTAAATCATTGTCTGTTTTCAAACGTTTAATTCTTTTACCAGTTAAATTTTCATACTCAGCTTTAAATTTAGAAAATTCATCAAATGCTTCATTTTTACTTTTAAGAAAATAACTAAAATATATTCCAGAAAAATCATCCTCATAAAACATTTAGACTCACAAATTCATTCAGTTTGAACAGGACCGCACAGATCCGAATGAATTAATTCTAAAATTTCTGAACTCTGATTAATGTCAATATTTGGATGACTTCTAGTTATTTTACTTATGCCACAAGTTTCACACTTAAAATCACTTACTTCGTTAATATCAATGTATTCTTTCATTTTAAGCATATACTTTGGATTTAAATGGCGCAATCTACTATGCCAAAGTTCATAATTATTACCAGTACAATCATTAGCAATGCAATAATCAGAATTATAATATGGTTCTAAATTAACTTCAAGCCTACCATTATTCTTAAATGCTCTAAAAAGTAAAAGATTACACCGACTAAAATCTTATACAGAATTATTCCTTGATTCAATTTTACATCCTTTATCCATTAATGCAGTGAGTGACAGTAAGTTATTTCTTAAATCAGGAGCATAACTATCATTACAAATAGTGAAATTAACAGAACTAGAATTCTTTGTACTTATAGTTTTTGCATTAACAGTACCAATACCCTCTCAAAATATTTTTGAATGTTTACCTGCCTGGTAAATATCCCTCATCTCTGATGTAATATTCTGAAACCAAAAGGAGTCTTTTGCCATGTATCCAGCTGCACCGCTATCCAACAACCAAATTTTGTCACATTCATCATTTTTTCGTGCATAAGTTGAAGAGCGAAATCACTTTCTCTTTCATCAGAACAAGATGAAACGTTCACCCTTATAGGTTGCGATTTCTTTCTTTCTTTGTTACCTTTGGATAACTCACTTTTTGGAGTCTTGTTTCTGCAGTAGCAATCACTCGCGATGTGACTAGGCCGTTGGCAAATGTAACAAATTCTTAAATTATAATTTTTATTTCTCCTTGATATGAATGCCTCAGCGTTTGTTCCATCAGGTCATTTACCATTTGTTAAACTGTGTGTAGACTCTTCTTCACAGAGTATTTCGAGTACTTCATCAATTGTTTCTTCACGCTGAGTTTTTAAAATCTCCTTAATTTGAGAGAATTTTCTACAAAGTCCACAGACTAATAAACTCCAATTCCCGAGGAGATGCTTCTAATCCTAGCAATTGACACTTAATTGCTATTCCTCTCACTCTTGCGATATAATCATTAGCCGACTCATGCAACTTCATTTCTAAATTTTTTAACTCGTTACCGGCATCTATTTTTCAATTTTCAGCTTGTCCCGTAAATGTTGCTTTTATTTTCTCCAAAAGTACTTTTGCATTCTCTTCTGCAGAGAATTGAAGCACCTGTTGATCCGATAGTGAAAGTTTTATATATGCTACGGCGTCAGCGCATTTCTCATTCCACAGTCTTTCAGCTTTCTTGGCTAATTTTTCTGGTTTTATAGTCGAAGGCTATAAAACCAGAAAGCTCAGAGGCTCATATTCAAAGTAAAAAATCCACTGATTTAGGACAACACACTTTATTTAAGCAAATAACGAATAAAAAGAGCACACAGCAAATCATATTGACCATCACACAGCACATATTATATCAACTCCTCCGTTCGCTCGAATGACAGATGTGTCAGGAGAAGAGACGGCTGTGCCACAATAATTAAAATGCATGCGCATAAGAAAAAAACATTCGCTCGCCTCCACCCAACAGAAATAATTCAGTTTTTTTATCCCAAAGACTTTCAAAGAGCAAAACTTCATCAAGCAAGAAGTCATACTTTGAAACGTACCACTGCATTCTTTGAAAAAATGAAGACATATGGCTATTGCATATATACCTTTTCAAAATAGTCCTGTGAAACCCCTGATGTTTCACCCATGTGCTGTTGCAGCTTTGGTCTCTTGAAAAAAGCTCTTTCCAAATGCAAACTTCCCACAATTGCTGGATTCTGGAAAGTAGTGGAAGAGGAATGGAAATCAGTACTTAGGGAAATTTTATGAAAAGTATGTCTGTTATGGAAATCATGGTGCAGATATGTATATATAAATTTTGACAGAAAAAGTATATAGTTCAGACAGAAAAAAAACTATCTGGTCAAACATTTAAAAAATTGCTCTTAGTGGAGCATATTTTTTTTTAAATAATAAATAATTAGATGAATAAATTTTATTTCTAGCAATGTTATACAGTTAAATATTTCAATGAAAGTAATAACAGAATGAAAATAAAAATAAAATAAGCAAATTTAAAATTTAAAGAAACATTTTATTAATGTTTGTTTTGAATAAATCTCTTGGATTCCAGTACTCTCGAACTGACCTACAGAAATTCTGACACTCCTACTTACCTTCACTATAATGGAAGTAGTACTAACCCTGATTTAACTTTGGCTTTTGGGCGACTTAGCAGATGAGGCGAACAGAGGAATAATTTATGATCTTGGCTCTGGCCATCTCATTTTTGTTACTTCATTCTGAATTAAGGGAAAAATATCTAAACAATAGTATTATTTTAAGAATAGGTGGAACTTTAGGAAGGCCAATTGGGAAGGGTTACCGAGATGAATTGGAGGTTCCTTTTACTAAACTAACAAAATTTAAAAAAACAGTTGTAGATTCCTCCTTGTCATATTTTTGAAAGATCATTTCAACGGTGGCTAAATGTTGGATACCTAGAGGTAAACAACACAACTACAAACCCTTCTGGAATGACTAATTTACTCTGTTAAGGAAACAGTTGGTTCAGGCGCGTACTAAGGCTGAAAATTCTAACAACCCGGAAGATATCAGAAACTGGAGAAAGAGTATTTCAGTTCTTCATAAAGAAATCAAATCAGCAAAGCACAAGAGTTTTAATATTTTTATAAATAATATTGACTACTGTAAAGATGGTGCTAAAGTTTTTTAATTTGTAAATAAATTGAAACATGGTGACCCCCTTTCTTCAAAGGTACCATTTATTTATTTGCTTTTGAATTTTTATGCTTCTAATCAACGTTTGAGAGGTGAACTTAAGAGAGATCAAAAGCTGATGAAGAAATTGATCAAAGACTGCCATGAGACTTTGGGATTTGGACCAGAGATTTTTAATAGAGATTTTGACATTTTAGAATTAAAAGAAGCTATTAATTTCTTAAGGATAGTAAAAAGTTCAGGCCCAGATAATATACATCCGGAGTTTATTAAACATCTAGGATATAAAACTCAAATGCTCCTTCGATCGATTTTTAAATGTAGTTGGAACTCTTATGTACCCACCGTGTGGAAAAAATCCATTATTATCCCTATTTTGAAAAAGGATAAACCTGCAGATAATATTAAAAGCTATCACCCTATTGCATTGACCAGTGTTTTGTCAAAGATTATGGAAAAGATGATGATCTCTAGACTAAGTTTCTGGAGGATAACAGTCTCTTGTCTCCTAAACAAGCTGTATTCAGACAGTATCATTCTACTGATCGGCAGGTGTCTTACTTTAGTCAAGCCATTAAGGATTCTTTAGATAATTGCTTGTCTGAATAGACTTTGAATCAGCTTATGATGAAGTATGGAGACTATGTACTATTCAGAAATTACACAACTAGGGAATAAATGGCAGCATGTTTTTATGGATTAAGAATTTCTTATCACAGCATTTTTCTGCTCTTAGATGTGGATGTGACATTTCTAGATTTAAGCAGACTGAAACTGGCCTCCCACAGGGAACAGTCATCAGCCCAATTCTTTTTAATGTTTTTATTAACGATTTACCGAAAACTCTGGCACCCTTTCTGCCAATAATTTGGTTATCTGGAGTAGTGCTTCTGAAAAGAAGCAGGATGATTTAAATGAGACTTAGTGATGCTCTGAAAAAGCTGGAATATTGGTGTAAAAAAAAATGGTATAAAAGTAAATCAGGATAAGAGCATGTGCCAGTTTTTCACTGTGAACAAACAGACTTTTACTCCGAAGTTGACATATAAGGATGTAGATGTTCAACATAACGATTCAACAAAATATTTGGGTTGCAACCTCGATCCACGGGTAAATTGGAGGGAACATACAGAACATTTGAAAAATAAAGCTGTAAGAAGACTCTGTCTTAAAATGTTTGGCTGGCTCAGAGTGGGGCTGTGACATAGAGATGTTGATGACTGCTTGCAAATTATACATTCAACCAACTATTGGTCATTGTAGCAAAATCCTCATCATGGCTCCAGAGAATGTAGTCCAGATCCTCGAAGTCTTCCAGAACCAAGTGTTATGCATAATTACTGGGGCAATGAGATCTACTCCTATTCTTGCAATGCAGCTTTTAAATGGTTTGGAACCTGTTCATGATTGTATTAAGAGAAAAGCGATCCTATTATACCAGAAGCTGGTGTGTTTGCCCGGCAACCGTTTTTGAAGGAACTGTAATAAGGAAGTTTCTAAGAATCTTAAAACTCAAATTGCCTTTATACAGGCTGCTCAGAGAGAATCTGATGCTTTGGAGTTGAACCTAGATTATGTAATTTTACCACCTCCCCATTGCCCCTTGGACTTTTTGAATTTGAATATAAATCTTGATCTTATTCAAAGTGTTGTTAAAAAGGAGATGAGCCATTCACAGTTAAGATCTATTGCAGTGGAAATTGTTGGGGTTCGCTAGCCTCAAAATGAGTGGTTACATGTCTACATTGATGGCTCTATGTTAGAGAAAACGCACGGTGCTGGAGCAGGTATCCTTAGCAAGCTTTTCAGTTTTTGGGCCTTTAATGGTGACATCCCAATGAGGCCTTTGATGGTGAAATCGAAGCTATTGCTGTGGCTATTCAACAACTGTCGATTCATAGCCACTCTTTTGTAAAGGCAGTCATATTGGCAGATTCCAAAAGTGCGCTTCAGGCTCTTCTGAATAATCAAAATAGTTCCCAAAGAATCTTAGACCTGTATAAGGATGCAATCTTAGACTGTAGACCTTTATTTAAGGCCTACAGTCTAAGATTGTATAGCACAGTCTAAGGCACACAGAATTTCTTTCCAATGGATTACAGCCCACTGTGGAATTATGGGAAATGAAAAAGCTGACACTTTGGCTAAGAAAGGAACTTTCATAATTCAAAGCATTAATCGACCACTTTCATTTCATACGACTAAAATGTTTGTTAAACTTACTCTTAAAATTCGTAAGCAGGATATGATTCAACGTGCGATGGATAAGAGTTGAAAGATCCTGGGGGAAGAGACAACTTTAATTCCCAGTTTTCCAAGAAAGACAGCGGTAGCTCTATTTAGATGTCTAATTTGACCAGACATGACTGTTTGCAAGACCACCTCTACAGATTTGCAGTGGTGGACTCCCCAAACTGTATTTTGTGCAACTCCAATCAGCCTATGACTTTTGAACATTTAAATAATTGTATTGCACTTTCTCGGTATGAGGGCATTGTTAAAAGATACTGGAGAGCCCATGAAGTAATGGCTTAAGCACTACTGTTTGGCATTTGTAAAAAGAAAAAAAAAATTCCAATAAATCTGGTGTTTTGTTATTGAGTGAAGTTAGGATTTATGCAAAATTTTATAGGGGCACACTTCTAGATTGTAAATTTGAATGCAAACACTTAAAATTTAAGTATTTTTATCATTTTAAATGTATTCTTAGAACATTTCTTGCATGCAAAATTTACTTTTTCGTGTAAATTTGATAAGTAGTCAACCATTTTGTCTGTGTGTATATCCTTATACAGAGAAAAAGAAGTATTTGAAAAAAAAAAAAAAAAAAGAAGTATTACAATGGCATGGGCTTAGAACATTCTTTTTTCTTCCTTCCTTTCCTTCCCACTCAGCAACAAAATGGGTACAGCATGGAGGTAGAAAAAAGATAAGTAAGAGAGTAGTCATGTACTAATAGTGTCATTGTGTTATAAGATGACACTGCTATACAATGACTTTTCAGTGTATCGTGAGGCAAATGTGCTGTTGTTAAACACAGAAGTAGCTATTATTCGAAATTTCAAAAACATTCATCCCAGAACTTAGGGCTAATAAATCAAAACTTCTAAACATTAATATTTTATATAAAAAATACCAAACCTCTTTTAGATTCTAAAATTTGATTTTTGTAATCGGGGAACTCTATTTGGTGTGCAGTCATGCTTTGTATCACACTGTGTTTCTCTGAGTAAAATTTTGGTAATAAAAGGAAGGTAGACAAATGAGTAAAATTGGAAAATTTATTTCGCTTTCAAAAGAATTTGAAGAAGAATGATTTAAAATAGATGCAACTTCAATGTCACATACATCTGTAGCAAAAATATCACTATAGTTGACAAACATCAAAAACTACCATTGAAAAAACTAAAAACTGAGAAGGCAGATTGAAGAGAACATCAGAATTCACAGAAGAAAATTAATGAAATCAATGAGTTTAATGCTGTCCTTGCAGCTGCTGTATTGAAATTGGGAATCCCTCGGTCTAAAGTTAATTATTTCTCCCCATAAAAAGATCTTTAGAGAAAAAAGTATGCCTAACTAGAATCTCCAGTTAGACATACTTTTTTTATATTCTGTCAAGAGTTCTTCATTTGGACAACTTCTCAATTTCTGTTAACCTTTCCACTTTCCTTTAATTTTGACATGAGGAGAGAAATTTGCTCTTTTTTTTTTTAAGTGTTTTTACTTTAAATCATATTTTTAATCTCAGTTATTATTTTTAGACTTTTTTTTGTGTAGAAGTTTATTTTAATTATTTAAAAATTTCATTAAATAATTGTTTTAAAAATAAATATTTAATCATTCAGATTGTGTTCTGCAAACATATGTATTCATCTGATTTTTTTAATGCTTTTGAATTGGATTTCTTTCGAAAAAATGCTTTGTGACCCAGTATTTGTTATGATGTTTTTGAAGATTGCATATTACATCGAAAGAGAAAAATACCACAAAGCATGGTTCATATTCTTTCAATGAGCCTTTCAGAAAAGATATATGAATGATAAAGATTTACAGTCAACATTTTAATTTAGAATGATATACATACACTCAACTTTCTCCTGTTTTACACAGTTTTAACATCGTAACGTTGCTTTGCACAATTTTATCATCCTACTTCTTTTTTGTTGAAAAATGCCCAAATTTTAAATTTTTTGAATCACAGGAATCCTAGAGCAGAGCAAAGAAAATAAAATAAAGATAAAAGTAAAATTTATGAAAAAAAATTCCCCCCCCCCTTCGAATTTTTCTTCTTGAAGCATATTGCCCCATGGAAACCTTAATGCATTAATAATTTTCTTGAAGCATTCTGCAGTTATATCTGCAGTCATTCTTCGCATTTTTTCCTGCATACTATACTTACTTTCGAAGTAGCTTTGACTAGATGACTTAATAGAATAAAATTTATTGTATTGAAAGCATCAAAGTTGTCATGCTTTCTATATTATTAAAAAATTTTTAAATATTTTTGCTGCATTTATTGACTTGGCTGAAATTCAAAACTACTGTAAAAAAACTGTCACTCAAAATTATTTTACTGAGTTCCTTCCCTTCTCTTGTGCAATATTTGTGTAATAATTAATAAATCTTAAAATTAAATAACTTTTTTTTTTAATATTTTATCGTTGTGCATTTAGATTCTTGGTCCAAAATGAAATGGCTTTTGTTTCTTTTGTGATGTTTTTTTTCTTTCAAAATGAAATGGCTTTTGTGTCTGCATGCTCAAAGATTTGAAACGTTAAGTTTGATAGCTAGAGAGAAAATGGGACTGGATATGGAGGACTATTAGGAGCTATAAGAGAACAAAAGTTGTATGACTTGAAAGTGTGATATAACCTTCGAAGTATTTTCTTGCTGCTTGTTTGCTGGGGAACGCTGACTTTCCTTCATCTTAGTTCTAAATAGAAAATCATAGCATTTCTCTCCAACCTTTGCTAGAACACAGGGGGGGGAGAGTAAGAAAAAGATACCTTGGTAATGGCCAGGTGATGGACTGAATATGTAAATGTTTTTTTATTTATTTATTTATTTATTTATTATTGCATTTAAGAATGGAAAAAATTTCATTCTAAAATTCCTTAATGATTTGGCACCCCCTGGATGTCGCACCTGGGAACAGAAGTCCTTGCCTCCTCTTGGCTACACTGTTTGTGTGATAATATGCATGTTAGAATAACATTGTGTATAAATCTACTATATCTTAAGTCATACTCAATATCTAAGTTGTGACCAGAAATTGAGCAAGGTGTAAGTAGTTTGGTCAAAGGTCAAGTATTTTATACCTTCGGTACTCTGTATACTTCTGCTTTTCTTTATATTTATACTTCTGTACATCAAAATTTCTGTTTGGTGAACTTCTTGCAGAGGATTTTTGAAGCTTTGACAGAAAAGTACATGTTTACAACAGAATAAATCATAGAAATATGAGGTTCATTGTAATTAAAAAAAAATGCTGCTGAAAATTACAGAAACAATTAGCTTGTTTCTTCATTTCTACTTGCAGGCACCTGGATTTTTACTGTGGTATATAAACTGGTAGAACTTTGTCAGGATCGAGCATGTCATTGTTCAGCTCAAAGAGGATGATACTGTCACAGTTACAAAATCAATAATCTCATGAGTAAGGGCATATGATGAATTTTCATTAAGAGCTTGTTGCTGAACACCAAATTTTTTTTAAATAAAATTAATGAATGGAAGTATGAATTACATATACTTGAAAGTTGGCTATAGTGTACGCATATAAATATATCATTATATATTGCATTACATGTAAAATAATGAAATGTACATATTCACCAAATTTAAGGTCATAATTCCGTTTTGCTTGTTTTTGCCAATATCACTATAATATATTTCCAAATATAATTAGTAAATAAATTATATTATTCATTTTTTATTGATCTTGGAGCCAGAAAAAAGTTGAACCATTGGTGTAGTTAATGCTGATGTTTGCAAAATCAGCAACTCAGTCTTTTAAGTTTTAGTATGATTTGTGTGTGTGTGTGTTACAAACATGCTTACTGATTATTAGAAGCTAAAATAAAATTCAGTGGCAATTCACAGTTCATAACTTTCTTGAAAATAATTATATTTTTGGTATTATATGAATTACTGTGTTATTTATTTTGTAAAATGTTATTTGTTGTTTATATCATATAATACATATAAACTAATTTATAAATATTTTCAAAGAAAAATATGTATATTAACTCTATACAAGAATTCTGCTTATAAAAATTGTGTAAATTCTGAAAAACATACCGTCTCTAGAAACCTTTTTTCTGGCTGTTATTTAATTCAGTTTTATTATACTTAAAACCATTAAAATTGAAAACATTAAAGCCTAATGGTTATTTAAAAGTGTATTGTATTTTTGTTTATATTACACCTGTAGCTTAATTAGCAAGCTATTTTGATCTTTTATTCTTATTATTTTTCCTAATATTATAATTAAACAAATTTTTAGTGTGTTGTTTGTTGGTTAGGTGAAGCTGAAAACATCTTGCAGTTTGAGGAGCATTTATTACATTTGCCATTGGGCCTTCCTAACTTTGACTCCATTGAAGAGGGTCGCCATGAGCAACAGGATGAAGAATCTTTAACCAAAGCTCATGATATTTTTCTGTGAAATACCTGTGATTAGAAATGAAACTTTTTCTTATACACTTTTCAGCAATATTTACAATGAAGTGGTAGATTCATTAATCTTAATGATACAAAAAGTACAACTTTGCCATGACCAATATCATATGAAACGAGGCTTGTAATCTCATGTTTTATAAGTTATCATTATGTTATAATACATACCATTTGTACGATATTTGTGTAGATTTATGAATTGCAAAAATTTAAAGTTATTTTTCTGTTATTAATTCATATTTATAGGAGAAATTAGATTAAAAATCTTTTAATATGATGATTTTTATTATTAAAAATATTATTTATTTGTTTATTTAGTTAGTTTTTTATAATTTTTCATAGTTGGTTGATTCATTTTTATACTGTTACTTTTCCAGTGAAAATTGTTTCTTATTTTGTATTATCATAGTTTTTTATTATTTAGTTTAAAAATAAAAGTTGATACATTTCAGGTTATAAAGATGAGAAATGTTGTCTATAAAATATATATTTATGAATTCTGTGTCATATGTTTGTGATGGATTTTAATTGTAAAAAGTGCTGATGTATAATTTGTTTCTAAAATATGTTTTTTATATTATTGACTTAGAATGTAACATGTATAATCAAGAAATTTTTGTTCAAATTATAGAAATTTGAAAAGAAAAATTACACGTTAAACATATTTTCATAATAGGGTGATGTATTTAATGTAGAGGAAGAGATTTTTAATTTTAAATAAAAACTTATTTAAAATTAAAAATGTAATGGGTTTTATGTATTTGATGATTTGCATACATAAATTGTCAATTTTTTTTATTACAAAAATCAAAATTTGCTGCACAAGCAAAAAATTTAAAAAAAAAAAAGCCATGTACTTGGGACATAAACCTATATCCTTTGAAACCTTCAGTAAAGTGCTGCTATCTATCGAACTGAAGCCAAAATAAACTTCTCATGATATATATTTGGGTATAACAATACGATTCGCTCAAAAAAAAATTACCCCGAGTAATAGCCCCGGGTCTGACATTTTGGAACACAAGTGCTACACCCGAGATTATTTCGGGTATGACAGTTAAAAGGTTAACAGGATATCAGTGCTTTTGATGTGATTCTCATCATACTAGCTTTACTTAATTTACCTGACCATATTTTGTAGTAGAATTAACACAATAATATTTAATAGATGAAGATATCAAAAAGTATAAAGATCACAAAAGACAACTCAAAAGTATGGCTTGACCTACTAGTTTGACAGCATTGCTCTTGTCCTCTCATGCTTGTAACTTCTGCTTTTATAGTTCAGCATCAAATCTGTTCGGTAATGGGTTTTATGGGTTAAAATTGCTATTTAAAATTATTTCCTTTTATTATATCTTCTGCTATTTTGTTACATTTGTGATGAATTTCAGTATTTAAAGAATAGTAGTATATGCATGATGTAGATTTCTGTGGAAGTATATCTAATGTTCGTTATAAATTTACTTCACAGAATAGAAGTTTTCAGGTTTTATTTTTTTTATGCATTCCTTTTCAAGAAAATTTTGTAATGATAAAGGTTCCATTATTTTATCTGAATATTTTTATAAAATTTTGTTGAAAACTGTACAGTACTTCTAAATGTTTTGAAGTGTATGGAGTTGAAAATTATTATAAATGGTAATATTTAACTAGCTTACAGTATTATTTATTACCACAACATCAAAATAAAGTATATCTCAATTGTTGAAACAAAATTTTGTTTCAGTAACTGAGAAATAATTTATTTGTTTATTATAAGTCTAGGTTGAACCTATATTAATAATTATCAATTATAATACAGATTGTCAACATCTTAGTAACATAATTAAATATTAGCTTTTTCAGAATTGTGAATTTTCATTAATAATTTTGGATGGAAGTAATTTTAATTTGCATCTTAATATTCAGAATTTTTATTATATTTTGTTGATATAAATTTCACTTTAGAATCTATTATTACAGTTTAAATTATCAGAAAATGTTACCTTCTAGCATAATACATATAATCGTTAAAATAAAAATACAATAATAGGGGAAAGAAGATTCTGAGAATTGAAGGTAATAAATCCATGAATTAATTTTAAAAAAAAACAACCATTTATAATGAAAAGTTCTCAATTTAATTTGATTTTCGAGAAAGGCTAGAGCTTATTATATAACTGAGTTTGTCTAAGAACTCAGTTTCAAATATCATATTTCATATCAATATTTACTGGAAAATATTTTATACAAAAGTTGACGGCTGGCACAGAAAACTTTATTAGCAAGTAATTGTGAACAACAGTAAAAAAAAATTATTTATTTACTTTAAAACTAAATGATTGTTATCTAATGATCAAATAAAATAAAGATATTTGATACTTCATTGTTATGCTATGCATGAAAATTTATGCTCAAACTTTAAATGCATTACTATATATAATATAATATACAGAGGGTGTTCACACATTTTTGTTACGATTTTGCAAAAATTTATGTATAAGCGAACATTAGAATTTTGTTTTCTAATATGTTTGGTCTGATAGCTGTTTTGTCGAACTGTCATATTACATCTCAATTTGAAAGATAAGCGTCATTTTCTTAAAATATCAAGGTTGGTTTTATTCCATTCCTCCTTCAATCTTCCAGAGTCCATCCAATGTTTTGGGATGCCACGTATAAAGAGCTCATTTTAAAAGTTCAGATGGATAGTAATCCATAGGAGACACATCAGGGGTCTTGAGGGGAGGCATTTAAAGTGAATGACTTCAATTCTGGTTTCATTTCTCTTTTTTTTTTTTTTTTTTTTTTTTCAAAAAATAGAGCAGTAGATTTAGAGGTAGGGCTAGGAGCTTTATCCTGATGGAACTTAACGCAGTGAACATTGTTTGAATAAAGAGATGGAATTTCTTCTTTAAAAATAGATGTTAAAACATATTTCCAATAGTAATCTGAATTAATTTTGTTATTTTTTTCTGCTTTCTTTAAGTTTTCTGTTATAAGAGAATTCAGTAATAATTATAAAAACCTTGTTTTTT
>KK121721.1:147659-165887 GCA_000611955.2 Stegodyphus mimosarum | reverse complement strand
GACCATTCCATTATTTAAGAAGATTCATTAATATTTATCTAGAAGGAAAAAATAATTTAAACTGAACTACAAATTAATATTAGCATCTTTTCTTAAATTCGATAGGTTGATTTTATATATATATAACACACATATATATATAACATAAACAGTAACATAAGTAAGAGGAACGTAAACAGCTAATGCTAAAAAGGTACATTTGATCCTATAGTTCCTAATGATAACGTGAAATCAAATTACAATGAGTAATAATATTAAAGGAACCAAAAATTGACAAAATTTACTATGAATTATAATAACTCTCTCTCTCTATATATATATATCAATTTTATGTAGGTCATCAATTTATCTGGTTTACATATGTCAAAACTGATATATTAAACTTGAATATTACCTTCCAAAGTGAAATTAAAAGTGGACAAGTAATGTTAAAACTAAATACGAAAAAATTCAAACTAACTCAGTTATTCCGCTTCGTAAAATTATATCATTAAATATGGATAATAATTTTAAGAAGCTTGATATAACTCAGTTTAATTTCAGTTAACTCCTATATAGTTTTTGACATTAATTGGCCACTTTTAATTTCAAGAATTTATAGATAATACTTTAGTACATCAACTATCTCTGCAGCATTTGCATGTAGCATTTGTATGTCAAGACTTTAACTACTATATATGATAACAGTCAAAACTAAAATATAGCAGCTAAGAGTTACGATTTGGAAATTTTTGAATTCCTGTGGAACATAAACAAGTTCTGGCTCATTATTCTTTTAAGCATTAGAAAAATATAATATGAGTATAAAAGAAAGTAATTTTTACTTCAGCTCTTACTAGATTTTCATTTAATATTTGCACAATTTTCACAATATCTGAAAAAAGAAAATAAAGACTTATTATAGTCTCAATCAAATGTGTCCCGTTTATAAAGATAAATGACTTTTTGTAGTGACTCTTCAGGTTTCTAGAAATAGGGGATAGAAAGCATCGCGCTGTACGTAGCTTCTTTGTCTGTTTCCGAAGTTGGCCAGTGTTAGTTATCGGGGAGGACTGAAGGGGTTTCAATTAATTCCGCGAAGATGGTATACAACCGGGCAAGACATCCTGAAGCGAGCCAGCGTAAAAGGGGCAATTATCCCCTGTGGCAAGGCAAGCGAACAGTAGTGGAAATCAAGTGAGGTTGTTCAACACCCCTAGACTCCCTATATTTAGAGGTTGTAGTTCTGACCTTGTCAGTGACATCTGGAGTCCCTCTATTGTCTTCTCTCTGATTTCATCTTTAGAGATAATCGGCTGTACTTAGCTTTCTTTTAACTGTACATTCCATTAAAAGGTTTCTTTGTAATTACTTATAATACTTTCTTAAGAGGTTTTTTTAACCTGGCTTTAAAACTGCTAATATTGTATCAAAATTAGACAACATTGCAAATACGATCCAGCGCCACGCTTGAATTTGCCGCCCTCAGAAGCCCCACAGACCCCGGCTTGCCCCTCCCCTAGATCCGGCACTGCATTGGCCATTACTAAGGCCGAAAGCGGCGGTCACTTAATTATGGAAGCACCTAACAGGTGGGCCCTCATTGCCTCCTGGGAAGAGAATGATAATTTACATCCATGCCTTCCTCGGGATTTGAACTCGGGCCCTTCGGTACGGCAGTCAGAGTCACTAACCACTTTTAGGGCCCACCAGCGGCCAAGCGGTAAAAAGCCACTGAACTCTGGTAGTTTGGTCCAGAGGGTTCGAGTCCCGACAAACGGGCTGGCCGCATGGGCGTTTTCTCGCTTTTCTCCATGAGTAATGTAGACACGAAACAGTTTATCTTTAAAAGACCTTCACGAGACATCCCTCCCTTTCCGTGTAGCTCCTAAGGGCGGAGCACGTAATAAGTGTTATATATGTAACTGTAACTGTACCTATTATTATTAATCATAACTATAATATAGAATCATTAGAGTAGAATGTAGAATAAACAATGTTTGTGTACATCTCATAATCATCATTGAGCACTTATCAAACATATAAAAATGATACATGGCGCAGTTAGCGATAGATTAAAAAAGGAAATCTTTTTTAAAGAACAACGCAGCGTCACTTGTAAATAACCGTAAAGATATTCTAAACAAAAACACGATGTTAAGTTGTTTACAGTGAAATCGAAACTTCCGTAGCTGGTAAGTTCGTTGTTTATTTTTATTTGAAGTGGCTAAAAATACATAAACTATTTAAAGGTTTTAATTAAATATGGATGGATTAAAGCCACCAAGTAATCTAAATTTCGAAGGTAATTTTGTAGAGACATTAGGTTATTACGAGGCAGGAGAGGTGAAAAATAAGCAACGCCTTCGCCGGGAACCGAACCACGGACCTCTCGGTTACGCGTCGAGCATGCAGGCCACTAGACCACGAAGGCATGCGAAGAAGCCGGGAGAAATACCTTATAATTTAAGCGAAAATTGTAAGAAGTGGAAACAAAAATTCCAGATTTACATGTTAGCGTCTGGTGGTATTACTAAATCACCTGAAATTAAAGTATCTATTTTATTGCATATTATTGGTGAAGAAGCACTTGAAAAGTTTAGTACTTTTAATTTAAGTGAAGAAGATAAGAAGGATGTTGACAAAGTAATTGAAGCTTTCGAAAATTATTGCATACCGAAAGCAAACGAAAGTGTTGATAAATATATATTTTTCTGTCGAACACACCATGTAGGTGAGTCATTTGATGATTTTCTAACAGATTTAAAGAAATTAAGTAGTAATTGTGGATTTTCAGAATTAAAAGATAGTTTAATAAGAGATAGAATAGTAAGTGGAATTCTAAATAAAAATATTAAAGATAGATTATTAAGGGAAGATCAGTTAACATTGGAGAAATGTATTAAAATTTGTAAAGCTTCTGAATTAGCGGAACTTCAGCTGGAAACTTTAACTGAAGAAAATAAAATTGAAGTCAGCAAACAGAATAAAATTCCACCTTTAGAGGAAAAAAGACTTCCTCGTAAGAAAAAATATCATGTAAAACAAAACAAAGAACTAAATCATATTGAATTATAAATATATGGGACATATTATAAGGTATTTCTCCCGCCATCTTCTCATGCCTTCGTGGTGTAGTGGTCTGCATGCTCGACGCGTAACCGAGAGGTCTGTGGTTCGATACCCGGTGAAGGCGTTGCTCATTTTTCACCTCTCCTACTTCCAAAAAATACCTAATGTCTCTACACTGGCGCCCAAACTAAAAAGGTGGTGGATGATGATTCTCCACCACAGCGATTTGGCGATTGGGTCCCCAAAACCCCAATCGCCCTTTAAAAGGGGGAGTATATGAGGTATTTCTCCCGCCTTCTTCGCATGCCTTCGTTGTGTTGTGGTCTGCATGCTCGACGCGTAACCGAGAGGTTTGTGGTTCGATTCCCGGCGAAGGCGTTGCTCATTTTTCATGTCTCCTGCTCCGAAATATCCTAATGTCTCTACAATATATTTTCTAAAGATGGTCTAAAGCCAGATGAAGACAAAATTAAGGCTATTCTAGATATAAAACCACCAAAAAATGTCAAAGAATTAGAAATTTTCTTAGGAATGATTACATTTGTTTCTAGATTTATACCTAATGTATCAGAACTGACATCATGTTTAAGAGATTGGTTGAAAAAACAAGTTATCTGGAACTGGAATGCTGCACATGAAAAAGCATTTAGAAGACTAAAAGATGTCTTAATAAATGAACCAGTTTTACAGTATTATGATATAAACATGCCAGTAGTTTTATCTGTAGATGCATCTCAAGAAGGACTAGGAGCAGTCTTACTACAGAATAATTTATCAGTAGCATATGCATCAAGGCATTAACAGATACACAGAAGAATTATGCTCAAATTGAAAAGGAAACTTTAGCTATTGTATTTGCGGGTGAAAAATTTCACCAGTATATATTTGGAAAATATATTACAGTGGAAAGTGACCATAAACTGTTAGAATCAATTTTCAAAAAGCCATTAAATAAATGCCCTGTAAGATTAGAAAGAATGCCTATAAGATTACAGCCATATCAGTTTGAGATAAAATATAAACCAGGAAAAGAACTTTTTATAGCGGATGCATTATCAAGATCATTTACTGATAAAGGATCTGATTTCTTTGAATGAGACATAGAAGCTCATGTTGGATTGGTTGTAGAATGTATACCAATGTCTAAAGACAAAATGGAAATTTTTCATCTGGAAACAGAACAAGATGAAGAACTACAAGTTTTAAGAAAACTAATTAGAACTGGATGGCCGAATGAAAAGCGTATGGTTCCAGAACTGGCAAAACCATATTTTAACTTCAGAGAAGAACTATCAGAAGCAAATGGATTACTATTTAAAAATTCCTGTGTTGTTGTACCAAGAAGTTTAAGAAAAGATATGTTAAGTAGAATTCATTATGGTCATTTAGGAGTAGTAAAATGCAGGAACAAAGCAAGAGAAATATTATATTGGCCTGGAATGTCGAAAGAAATTGAAGATTTGGTACTGAATTGTTCAACATGTTGAAGTTTTCAAAAAGCCAATATTAAAGAACCAATGATATCTAAAGAAATACCTAATGGTCCATGGGAAGTATTGGGAACAGATCTCTTTTATTTTCAATTAAGGGATTATCTAATAGTTATAGATTATTTTAGCAAAATTGAAATTGGACATTTGGAAGATTTGTCAAGTGTAGCAGTGATAAAGCAATTGAAATCAATTTTTGCAAGACATGGTATTCCGAAAATAGTATATTCGGATAATGGTCCACAATATAGTTGCAAAAAATGTAAAGAATTTGCAAGAAGATGGAATTTTTAAATTAGAACTTCAAGTCCAAATTACCCACAATCTAATGGAATGGTTGAAAGGCATATTCAAAATGTCAATCGAATGTTAGAAAAAGCTGTAGTTGACAGCAAGGATCCATAGTTAGTATAACTGGAATATCGTAACTCTAAAATTTCAGATGAAATTAAGTCACCTTCAGAATTGATGTTTGGAAGAAAAGTAATTGGATTGATAACTATAAAAGAGAATTTCATTCAAACTGAACGATATGAAGACCATAAGCAACATTTACTGAAGAGACAAACCTTACAAAAAAAGCTACTATGATAGGAATGCAAGACCGTTAAAACCACTGAACGTAGGAGATGACGTGAACATAAAAGAAAAAAGGAAAACACTAAATGAAGGGGGGAAATTATAGAAGAAGCGGAAATACCACGTTCATACAAGATTATAAGAACAGATGGAAGAATTGTTGAAAGAATCCGAAGAGGCATTCTTAAAGGAACTAATGAGAAAGAGTTTGCAATGCAAAGCAAGTATGAAAATGAAAGTCATGAGGATGAAGATGTGGATGAACGTGGCATACCTAGTAGCGTTACTTCAAATTTATAAGTACCTGTAAATTCTTCAGCACCCAACAGAAGTGTTGAGCCACCAAATACTGAAAGAGGTACTGTATCACCAAATTTTGTAAATGAACATAACTACGTTACTCGATCTGGTAGGACTGTTAAAAAATTTATTATTTATTTCATTATTTAAAAGAATATGTATAATATTTTATTATTATTATTTCTGTTAAAAAAGGGAGATGTTATATATGTAACTGTAACTGTATCTACACTCATGTCCATAAATTAAGGATAATGCAAAATCAGGCAAAGGAAGAGTTAGAAGCAAAACAAATTTGACTTATTTGTAAACCTTATTTATTAAACAAAAAGTAAAGAGCAAAAAAAGATGCTATATGTTTGATATTATTAAAAAAATTAGCGATTTTTTCTCCCTGGAGCAAAGTACAAAAAAAAACCTATTTACAAAAAACCGATATTACATGGTTGGTATGATTGTTAATACATTGTATGTCTCCCAGACGATGCAATACAGTCCGTACAACGCCTAGGCATGCTGATCAAATTATTGATCTGATCTTGAGGGATATTACACCACTCAAAAAGCAATGCTCTCCGAAGTTCCGGTAGACATGTAGGAGGAGGTAGACGGGCTGCAACTCGTCGGCCAAGCATGTCCCACACGTGCCCACTGCTGGCCAGTCCATACGGGTGATATCCTCCGACTGAATGCATTCGCTTACGATGTTTGCACGGCGAGGATGGGCGTTGTAATCCATAAACACAAATTGTGCGCCCATGGCGCCCCGAAACAAACGCGCATGTTGTTCCAGAATGACGTCCCGATAGATTCGGCTTGTCATGATTCCAGTTTGAACATGCAGGTCAGTTCTGGAACCCAGAATAATTCCACCCCAAACGAGCACTCCTGCACCACCGTAACGGTGTCGTTCAATGATGTTTTCTTGGTGGTAACGGTTACCTGGAGCTCTCCATATGAAAGTCCGGCGAGATGCAGACTGCAAGCTAAACCTGGACTCGTCGGAAAACATCACATAAGCCCACTGTTGCGGTGTCCACAATACACACTTTATGTGTCCACACTTTACTCCAGGCTAACCGCAGGCGACAGTGAGTTGCAGTACGTGGAACGCATCTGAAAGGTCTACGAGCATATAGACCAATCTGAACCTAAGCGTCTGTATACGGTCTGCCTTGAAATTATCGTACCAGTGGGTGAAGAGAGCTGACGAGACAGGTCTGAGGCTGTGCTCCGCCTGTTTCTTTTGGCAGTAACTGACAAATACCGGTCCTCATTCGGCGTTGTAACTCTGAGGCGACCTGTGCTGTAACGTCTACGCACATTACCATCATCTTGGAATCGTTGCCAAAGCCTGGAGATGACACTCTGGGCAATTCCAAATTCGTCTGATACTTCCAGTTGGGTACGCCCACATTCCAGACGACCAATAATTCTACCACGTAAAAACCATCCAAATGCGTCCTTTGTGTCATAACTATTCGGTTATTGCACTGAAATGCTTATAAAGCGCCTGCGAACAATTTTACTTCTTTGCCTGTATTCCTTATATATCACTCTCTTACACTGTCGTCATTGTGACGTACCATCGGTACCATCTGGTTACTTCCTGAAATTTGCACATGATTCTTGAAGATGTGTGTAGTGATTTTACAGGTGATATATTTATTTTAGAGTTCGATTTCCGCGTGACTCCGAATTATCCTTAATTTATGGACATGAGTGTACTATTATTAATCATAACTGTAATATAGAATCGAGTAGAATGTAGAATAAACAGTGTTTGTGTACATCTCGTAATCATCATTAAGCACTTATCAAACATATAAAAATGATACAATAAGGGGGGAAACATACTTTTAGACACACATACACTTTGTATTTAGGTAAAATAACTGTTTATCATCAGCCAATGGATGTGCAATGTTGACTACCATAACCATAGAGATAACTTGCCAGAAGGTGCTCGATCACTCAAGTATTACCGCCTTGAAATACCTCTATGTTAGTTTACCAAGTAAAAATAAAATTGGATTAGACTGCCTAAATTATGCAAGAGCACTCAAGAGCTATCTATGCAAGAAGATTGTTTTCGCGAAGGACGTTTTACTAAATTATAGATAATGTTTCATCATCATGTGCATATTACTTCATTTCAAGTGCTTTGATGCAAATTTTTCCGAAGTTTGCAAAATTTCAATCACACGTTTGTTGTATAATAATTTCGTATCCGTCACGACAAGATGCGAGATGTACTTCCACTAGTAAATAAATGTTGAAGGGCATGGCTGCCCAGTTCCACATTCAAACACGTCGATGTCCCAAAATCTAGTACACGGTCGCCGAGTCTAGTTTCGGGGGAAAAAAATAGAAGCGTTTTAAAAACTTTTCAATCATCTTTGTATATTGCATTAAAATAAATAATTTTCATGTAAGCTAACATTCTACTTACAGTTTAAATATAAATGAAATAAATATGAGAATTTTGTACATTTAGAATCATTCATTACCATGGCTAAATAAGTTTCAATAAAGAAAACTGCAGAATTCTGAATTTCATTTATTTTTGATGCAAAACTGGAATTAAGTTTACATTACTTTCAAGAGTTAAATAAAAAAGTTGTTATACTAATTTTTATTATTCACCTCTTAGAAATTCGTAAAATGATTCATAAATTTCTACCAAGGACTGTATAGTCTATGGAATAAGAATGCATCCAGAATTTCATTAAAACCATTAGCGGAAAACTTACACTTAATTGGAAAATTTTCATTTTTCATTAATATCTTTCGTGAAAAGGTATTGCAGGCTCAGCATCTGTAGTAATTGCTTTTTTACTGTCCTTCAGTTGTTAGAAACTTTCGTTCCTTTTTATCTTTACATCTGAAGAACCCGAAAACCCGAAAAACCCTCGGAAACTTCCTATTGAGTACTTCTTTTTTCTCCCTGTTACGTAGGAAAATCGGAAATCGATAACACTTTGCAAGAGTTAAGCTTTTGAGTCTTAAGAAGTATTTAAGTTTTTTGCTAGGGTTTGCAAAATCGGAGAGAATTTTTTCTCATCTTTTCCCTTTTCTACATAAATGGTTTTGTTTGTCTTAACAAGAGAACGCTGAAGCCGGTATTGTTACCTCGTTATGCTAAAGAGGTAAGTTTTTGCAATGTAGGATGTAAGTTATTTGAAGAGAAGCTGGGATTTCCGTAATTCTACTTCGCAACTCTTGAGTAACACATTAAACTATATACAGTCGAATTCCGTTATAACGAGTGCGAAGGGACCGCGATATTTGCTCGTTATAACCGAGTGGTCGTAAAAAATGAGCTCGTGAAAAAGTAAAAATTCATGCATACTTACTAAGTTACATGCACTTACATTATTAGTCCAAAAGGCCAATTTGCCCGAAGGACTTTTAATTTCGTTTTGGCATTTTGCGTCGGTTAACTAAAAGCATTGTTTCACTTTTCAGATTGTTGCCACCAAATATTATCGCCCTGTATTATATTTAAAGAAATTAAATAATGACGAATCTGAATAAATGTATGTATGTGTCTCGCATTGTGATAAAACAACGGTACTTAGAGCCATCAAAAACGTTTCCACCGGAATATTTGCATCGCGAAACCCAAATTTGAAATTTGGAATTTGTTTTATTATCGATGTCATATTTTGTAAAACTTTAACGAATTTCGGATGAACGAAATCAAGGATTCGAAAGCGAGCAATGGCAATATTGTACAGAAAAAACATTTTTATCTCTAGCGAGTGAGACTTTGCATCGGAAATTCTAAAGATATGCTCATTTTAAAATTATTTTGCGATATTGCTCTTGAACTGAATTTTATGGCTTAAATGCGAAGAACATGATATGTAATAAATAAAGGTAACACACAAAATGTAAAAAAAAAAGGCCACTTTGGACGTAATTTAAAATTTGGAACCTTTCAGATTTTTTTTATTTTGTTATTTCTGTGCAAAGGAAGTTGGTTAAGTTGCTTTGAACTGTCCCTTTAGTGTGTTATTGTTCTTCGGAGAAGATTCTTGGTCTGAAAAACATCGTCATTTGCACCCCTGACTTCGAAAAAATTTGGAGTTTTTCTGCGCACTCGAAACTAAATTTTCGAATTAAATGACTCATCACTAACTTTCGGTTGATTTCAGAATGTTAAAGGAATTTTTGCGAAAAAGGATTAGCTGGGCTGAAGTCAATTTAAGTCAATAGAAATTTTATGAATCACAAAAATATTGCTTGTTATAACCGGCGACCAGTTTTTGTTTCCTCGTCTAACCAAGATTGATTTGAACGACCAGTTTCGTTTCTTTGTCTAACCAAGATTTGCTTGAATTTTGCTTTCTCGTCTAACCAAGATTAGCTTGAGTTTTGTCCCCCCCCCATACGCACCTCAAAAGCATATTTTCTGAATGGGTTCCTGTGTTCGAATACTTTTGTGACCGACCGTACAGACATTACGAATGGATTCAAGGGTGGTCAGAATGGATATTTTTGTTGCAATATGATTGTAAGGTTTTACTTAAACTAACAAAGTTTTATTTTAATTTAAATCTTTCTATCTCTTCTCATGTTTCAACTTCCCGTTAGAAGAAGCGCGCGTTTTCAGCTTATGCTAATTTGAAGTGGAGCCAAGTGCTATTTAAACGAGAGGTAGAAACCTCTCAGTGTGAGAGAGCTTTTAGTCTCAGATCACGGTCATTTTATTCGACGTTCGCCTGACCAGCTAGCAGTTAAAATTCTAAGCCATAGTGCTTGCTACGTATTTATTTGTTGAAGTAAATCCAAGTGCGCTAGTATTAGTAATTCTTGCTGCGCACCATTTAGTTAGAGGCCAACTCCGCGCATAGCTCTGTGAGCAAAGAATCAGTTAATTTCTATTTAGCTATAGTTTAGATTTAGCTGATTGTTCACTTTAGACCCAAGTGTGGTCTTTTACTTTCTGTATCCCTCCCGCGTTGGGAAGTGATTTGTAAATAATATTGATTTAATAAAAGAGGATTTTAAATCCCTTTTAAGTGCAGCTATTCTACCATTTAATCACAGTATCTATCACCAGAACATAGCTGCATTCAGCTCCCTGTTCCAGATCAGGACTTAAGGACTTTAAGGACTTTCACAAAGATGTTTGCCAAGAATATGCACAGAACACTCAGTCCTGACATGATAACCGAAATATTTCGCGATTACAGTACTTCCTTTATTTCGTACAAGGAAGTAAAAACAAATTCATTTTAAGTTTATTACAAAATTACATTCTTAAAAAATAAAATGAACTTAATTACTTTAGATAAACTGGCAACGAGTTATCGCTAAGTCTAAAGTAACAACTGAAACTTGAAAAAGGTTGTAAAAGATTCTTTATTTGAAACTAACTAAGAAGAGAAGGCACACTTTGTGTTTACAACTCAGGCGACTACTTGTGGCAAGATAACTTAAATACAGCAAGTAAAATGCACAATTTAAATTCAAATAAGTTAGTAGCCCAGTTTAATGCGAAGTTGGTTCAAAACTTACCGCCGTGCATATTCACTATGGGCAATTATAATTCAAGACCGAAGACAAGCAACCTAGTAACGAGGCCTCGAAAGGCAAAACACGCTCTTTATTACAATCTAAAAACCGCACTTTAAATACACGCGAAATAATTTATATTCTGGCGGGAAAAGGGGAGGCAGAATTGACAGTAAAGATCCAAAACATAAAATGACTGGTTAATAAGGAACCTTACAGTGTCTTAAAACATACGCCCACACAAAAATACCCTAAAATGTATATAAATGTTTTGCATAAATATTACTTTTGTTGAAATCGTTTTTTGAATAGTAATGTAATAATATTTTTACAGGCTCTTCTAATATAAAAATAATTGCAAATTGCAATAGCTGCGTTTATATGACAAAGTATAGTACATGTCAACATATCTTAAAACTAGGATATTCAACATGAAATTTAATGCAAATTCTTTCTAGTTGCGAATAACAGTACAACTCGCTTGCAACGAGTCCTTATTTAACGAGAACCTGGATTTAATGAGGAAATCGGAAATACTTCGTTGGTATGATGCTAAGACTATGGGAGCATATGGTCACTGAAGTACACGCTGCAACCACTTTACCTTTCTTAATAACTCTCGCCTTTTCAGTTACGTTGGCAACCCTCACCGGAATAACGGTTCACGATATGTCGACGAGTGCTGAGGCTACTAGTGCTCCTTTTGGGTTGTTACAGTTCTTAGGATATTCTATGATGCCGTAGCGGAAATTTCTATTTTCGACTATGGATCTAAGGAAGTAAAAATTCTATTCTTTCTGGTCTTGTGATATCATCTTGAGTTATAATATTTCACTCCTTCATTAATTCCGAATAGGGCTATGTCATCAGAGGCGGAATGCAGTTCGTTATATTAAAAGTTAATGCAATTCCTTAGAAAGTCCAATCCGGGTATGCAAGGGTCTGTAATCTCTGCCACATATGCCGTGTGATGGTAGGCAGCACTTCGAAACGTGACGTTAACGTTTTATTTTCCTTCGATTTCGATCTTCTCTCCTGAAACAGTCTGGAGAGTAACACAGGGAGGCGACCAGATGAGTTTGTTTTTCATTTTTTGAGCCACATCCTTTCGAATGACGGTAATATTGGCTCCTGTATCGATGGCTATATTACAAGGAACTCCTTTGATGTGTCCCATGATGAAAAGTTGATTACTGCCGCCACTCACTGCAGAAATCTGAAGCGTTTTAAACTGGGGCTTTTCGTTATCTGGCAAGCTCCGCCCCTCGAGATGGCCGCGAATTAGTTTCCCTCCTTCTTGGTAGGCGCGGTCTTAACAGCCGCGCCCTGGCGTGTCGTGCAGGTTCTTCCAATGTTCCCTTCAGCACCGCATTTCCAGCACTTTAGGGTCGGTTTCTCGTCACCAATATTCCATCTCAAGGCATTGAGCTGGCTGTTTATATCGTCTAGACGAACAGTGACTTGCTTGCCTGGCTCCTGGACTTGAGCAGCTCTGATTAGGAGGAGGTCTCTACGAGTTGTTTGCTGGACTGCCTCTAGTTTCGTGGCATACACTAAAGCGCTTTTCAAATCTTTAACGTCCGCCATTCGTAGAGCTTTCTGTAATTCAGGATCCCGGATGCCGTCGATGAAATATTGCAGGGACAGGATTTCCCTTGCTTCTGTCGGGCACTCCGAATGGCGAGGTGTGACAGCCTTTCAACATCCGTGGCGATCTCCTGGAGTGTTTCCGTTGGCTTTTGTTGACGGGGTTTTAATAGAAGCCTGCTGCAGTCTTTTAAACAGTTCTCCCCAAAGCGAAGGCCCAACGCCCCGGACAGAGCTTCGAAATCTAGCCTTTTGTTTTCGGGAAGATTCTGAAGGATATCGGCTGCGTCTGCTCTCAGAGAAGCGACGAGATAATTGGCCTTAGCTTGAGGATCCCATACATTTGCTTCCACCACTATAGAAAACTGTATCTTATATACTTGTCAAGAGGTCTTCCTATCATATGTGGATAGCTTCAGGGAGGAACGAGAAGGCCGGAATAAAGATTTAAATTCATCAGAATTACTTTGGCGACGGCAGCCACAGCCTTAGAGTATTCTAATATGTCTGGCTCTGATAAGAAGGAACTGTTGGTTATTGGCAAGTCCAAAAACCCTAGGTGTTTTAAGCATGCAAAAAAGCTTCCTGTTGATTATGATCACAGCAAGAAAGCGTGGATAGCTTCGAACATTTTCAAGGAATTAATTTCAGAATGGGAGAGGCAACTGAGAGAAGAAAAGGGCAAAATTCTCCTTTTAATTGATAATTGTAAAACGCATCCCGAAATCATTGGACTTACAAACATCAGGATTGAATTTTTATCACTGAATTCTACAAGTGTTATCCACCTTACAGATCAAAGTGTCATCAGAAGTTTCAAATGAAACTTTGTAACTCACATTATAAACGTACTTGAAGTGGTACGTTTGATGACGATCCATTGGGAAACGTTGCATCGATATGCATTACGAATTTACATTTTTCTAGAAGGGATAAATTACTGAGGAAGAAGAAGGAGACTTGGAAAATTTGGAAATGAGTAGAGAAGAATTTGGAAATTATGTGTCTGTTGACGCCATTGTTATCACTTTCCAGATACCTAGTCCCGAGGATATCGTAGATAAAATTCAAACTAAAGCAGATAAAAAAAATGAAAGCGACAATGATAACGATGATGTGAAGAATATCAAACTGAACAGCCCCCAACATATTCAACGGCTTTTGAGTGCTCAGAAAAACTTCAAATGTTTTTCGAAGCCAGAGGTGAAAATGACGATGTTTTTCCGGCCATGAGTCTTCTTCAAAGATCAATAACACAAGAAAGAGACAATGAGCTAATTCGAAGCTAATAAACCCCCTTCTGATACATTTACAAGTATATTGTATCAGTGTAAATGTATATTTTATTTTTTATTATGTCAGAATGTATGTGGTTTTGCTTCTTTTCAGTACATTAATGAGTGTTTAAATAATCTTTTATTTTCGACTTTTCGATGTGCTCGCTCCCCCCCCCACGTAGGATTATCCCGACCCCCAAGGGAGCCGCGTCTTACAGTTTGAGAATCGCTGGAATACGATGATGTGTTTAATGAGTGGGTTCGGGATGGAATTATTGAAATTGTAGATAAAGATGAGGAAAACGAGACTCTATTTACCACATCATCCTGTGATAAAAACTGGTGTAACAACAACAAAAATTCGCCCTTTCTTTATGCATCGACAAAAGATTCCAAAGGAAATTTCTTGAATAATTACCTAGAAAAAGGGCCAAATTTATTAGAGTTGGTATCCAAATTGATAATGCAGTTTCGGAAAAACGCAGTTGGCGTAACATCAGACATCAAAAAGGTATTTTTACAAATCAATTTGAATCTAGGGGATAGGGAATATTTTAAATTTCTATGATGGAAGGAGTTTTTAAGACGAGAAAAAAAATCACTCTCCGACATTGTAGAGTAGTATTTGAAGCTTTCTCTAGTCCATTTTTATTAGAAACTACTACAGCTTATCATCTAGAGAAAGTACCGGATGAAAGGAAGCAAACAGCTTGTCAACGCAAAGAATCTTTTTATGTGGACAACTGTATTACGAGCTTAGAAACTAAAGAAGAGACAGAAAAATTTATTTCTGAAGCTAAAGAGCTGATGTCTTCAGCACAATTTGAACTAAGAGGCTGGGTTACTTCTGAAAAAATTGTGAAAGAGACACATGACAGATTCATTTCGACTCTAGGTCTCTCTTGGGACACTGAAACCAATGAAATTTTTTGCGACAGTATGGTTGAAATTCGAGAAAAAAGGATTACGAAAAGAGTTGTGTTATCGGCTGCCTAAAGATTATTTTGACCCTATTGGAATAACATGTCCAGTTTCATTGATACCTAAAGTATTGCTTCGAAACATTTGGAAAAGGAAAATTAATTGGGACGATGTACTGCCAATAGATGTATCAAATAGATTTTTAGCCTGGGTCAAGGAACTATCTTTACTGAAAGAGAGTAAGATTCCACGGAGACTTGTCTCAGGTCCATTTGAAGACTGCCGAATAAGTCTACATTGTTTCTGTGATGCCACTGAAGTTTCCTATGCTACTTGTATTTTCTTACGTTCTGAATTTAATGAGAAGATTTCAGTCAAGTTAGTAACGAGTAAGTCAGGAGTGGCACCTACGAAAGAGATTACAATTCCTAGATTATAACTCTTGGGAGTTTTGATCTTATCAAGATTATATAGTCAAGTAGGACACGGACTTGAATTGAATACAGTGTATTTTTGGACTGATTCAACTGTTGCTTTAACTTAGATCAAAAGAGAGAATTCTTGGAATATACTGTATTTCAAGAAACGCATTTGTATGAAACAGAGTCCCAGAAATAAGAAAGAATACCAACCTGAATGACTGGCATTTTGCGCCAAGGCATATGAACCCGGCAGATTTGCCTCCAAGAGGTTGTAATGCTAAGAATTTATTGAAAAGCAAATGTGGGAAGGTCCAGAATCGTTATGGAATCACAAGAATTTTGGCCATTAAGTGAAAAACAAGCCATTGATGAAAATTTGTTTAACTCGGAAAAGAGAAAAACGATAGTCAGTAATGTGGAACATGGATCAGTAAACTTCACTGACAATTTACTTTATTTCTCGTAATATACGAAGATTTTTAAAATGCTTGCCTGGATACTTCGTTTCATTAAAAACTTCCAACGAAGAGAAAAAATTAAGAAAGCTGACTTATGAAAAGTTCAATCAGATGAAAACTGCTTGCTATAATTAACTCAGCAAAGTTTCGCCGGAAGAAAAATGAAAATCTTGAAAAACATCCAAATATTCAGAGATGAAAATGAGATTGTTCGACTTAGACCAAGGCTTCTCTTGGGAGAAAAAGAGAAGAATTTTAAGTTCCCCATATTGCTGCCAGGAAGCCATGAGATTATTCATCGCCTGGTAAGGCGAAAGCATTTTGAACTACAATATATAGGACTTCAAACCCTGATTGCCAATTTAAGAAAAGATTACTGGATTATTTCGATCAGGAACAAGTTAGCTCTAGCAAGTAATCTATAAGATTTCAAAGTAAAAAAAAAAGTTATTAATGTTCTCATGAAGTTTTATTATTAAATCGCAATCAAATATATTAAAATCACAATCTAGTAATCGCAAAAAATTCATTTAAGTCACAAATGCACTTTTAATTAAAGCAAATAATATTACGGATTGTCTACATTCCAATGCTGAAGTCAGCCAGTATGTTTTAGAGCATGAATTCTATAAGATTCTGTGAATAATGTCTCTTTCTTGAAATATATATTATGTTAATCAGTATTTTGCATAGTAACCTACATAGAAACGCTCGTCACGTCATCTCTTAAAGTCAGAAATATTTTTCTAAAGCAGGTATGCACAAGAAGGGCAATTTAAGAAATGTTGAAATTGATGAGGGCCGCATTTTACAGTAAATATTTTATCAGTAACTCTTTTTATTACTTTTAAAAAATACCGACCCAAAGATACACACTTCATATTTATTAACTGCATACAAAAGTAATCAAAAATATGAAAAATGATTTTACTATTTTGATTCTGACTTGTAATAAATAGTTACGCAACTGCAAACAATGATTAGCAAGTATTACATCATTTCAGAAATAGAAAAGAGTGTTTATGGTAAATAAGCACACAATTCAAAATGTAAATGAGAAAATGAAAATTTAAAACTCTATCATCTTAACTATACAATCAGATTGTACCAAATAATTCAACTTACTTTCTCAACTTCGATGAGAAAAGAAACTCTTGAATTATGTCGAAACGAAATTTGAAAAGCGGGAAAACGGGTTTTGGCAGTAGCACCATCTTCTCACCTCTTCTTTGGCAGGTAAAGATTTTTTTTTTTGTAACAACACAACTTTTTTGTTTATATAAAACGCATTATCCAGTTACGTGGAATCACACAACAATCCACCTTTTGCAAAAATAGCAAAATTTTGCTGCAATTACAATTGCAAATTAAATAATAATAATAAAAAAAATCTATCAATTTCAAGAGTAGACTAAAATTGGTCCCTGTTCTTCACAAGAGAGAGATGGGGGGGGGATAATAAAGAAAAGAATCTGAAAGCTTTCAGATTTTATATTACTCCCAAAGGGGCGTTTTTTTAACGTTTTGTGCGTTACCTTTATTTATTAAATACTAGCTTTTACCCGCGGCTTCGCTTATAAGTTTCAAAGGCTATTCAAAAGAAAAGAAAATAATCTGATTTTTTCTTATTGCCTGACCAGGATAATCAGGATAAATTTTTAGTTACTATTATTGCCCTTCTTCAATACTTATAGGCCGCGGATATTTTATATTTATGCGGAGTGTATCGCCACAAAATCTAGTAAAACTGCTACCTATATTTTCTAATGACTGAAAAATGTTTGTGAAACAAGAGCCAAAAGCCGGAAATCCTGAACGATTTTAAATTATAAATTAAACTAAACAAATAAAAATTAATAAGCGCTTTAATAAACGCTTAATTAATAAATGTTACGCTTTCGCGCCTTAATTACTTAACCGATATCATGAAATTTTCAGGAAGTATTTTTGATATATTAGAAAAGTTATAGGCTATAAAATGTTTGCGTAGTTTAAGCCACGCACCTGCGCGCGCAGACAAACTTTTACATTTGTTTAACTTATTGTTATGAAACTTTCAACATTTAATGTTTATACAACGACAATCATTTTAAGTTATAAAACCTATTATATAGTTTAAGTTTCAACAGATGAGTTACATTTTCTAATATATCAAAAATATTTCTTCAAAATTTCATGATGATCGGTTAAGTAACTAAGGCGTGAAAACGTAACAAACAAACAAACAAGCTCACATTCGCATTTATAATATTAGTTAGGATAACCTTTTCTAATATATCCTAACTATGTAATATCATAAATGCGAATGTAAGTTTGTTTGTTTATTACGCTTTCACGCCTTAATTACTTAACAGATCATCATGAAATTTTCAACAAATATTTTTGATATATTAGAAAAGGTTATAGCCTTGTGACAAACTGTAACAGCAAATGAATCATTAGGAAAACAACCAGCTGGTTATTATTAGAGACTTCCTCTTTCGGACTAACTTAAAGAAACTCATTTTTAGAGCCAGGGTGTAAGCGATCGACGAGGGAGAATGTCCTGAAGGCTAATGGGTCTTTATCCCCTAATGCTTTTACAATGCCGACTTGTTCACGGCTGTTCGCTGCTCTTTTG